>QKQZ01008245.1:0-14730 GCA_003595255.1 Solenopsis fugax | reverse complement strand
TGACCGTACAAGGCGTTCTCATTTCAATTTGTATATATTACATTAACGGTCGAATATCTTCAACTATAAGATATATTTGGATATATTAAACATTTATTACATGCACTTTAGGATTTTATGTACAAAATTTATGTATAAAATAATTTTGTGTGTTTTATGTCTAATCAAACACTTGGCTAATCTGTGATCTAATATTGTCTTTTAAGTCTTAATACACATTTTTAGAAAGGTTTCTTTAGGATATAATACTTTACAGGGATCGATACTTTTTTATATACTTAATAATACTTTCTATTAAAAAAAATAGTTTTTTTAGGTGTATTTTCTTTTCTATTTTTGTTATTATTTTCTTCAATTATTTTGTTTATCAAAATTGTTGTATCAAAAATTTTTCAAAGATACTTGGTTACGGGCTCGTTCGTTTGAATATCGATTACATCAGATTCATTCAAATTTTATTCTACTACATAGAGATCATCGAAAATTAATCAATTATTAGTTCATTCCGATACTCGTATTTTCTCTCTCATCAATTCCTCGTCAATATATTTTTCAATTTCATTTGAATGGAAATAATTAATTCGGAATTCTTGAATTTACTCACTACCTCATGTAACTTTTATACACACTGTTATCATCTCTGCTTCTTTTTCCGGGCTCGACTGCCGCGCCGCGGGACGAATTGACCGTAGAAAAGGCAGGCACGCCTTCGACACGCTGACTGTGACCTTGTCCCAATTGTTCCCTGCTCGTGCTTTCGCAGCTCTACCTAGTCTAATACCTAACGTCAAGAGCCGCTTACCTGTCTCGCCTGCCTTCTTGCCCGCAGTGCATAATGGTGCATATGCAATCGACGAACGGCGCTCACGCTCGTTCATTCGACCGCAACACGACGTGTCGTAAGTACCGATTACCGACAAATACGTATCATGACGATCGAGTTGCTTCAATTATCGGAAAAACACAGCGACCACGTTACACAGGAAGGGAAATCTATTTTCTCTCAAATGTATCGGGACTCTCTCGAATGATTTTTCGCTGTAACAAGATATTCGAGAGATTATTTAAAGCAAAGGGAAACGCTTTCGTCTCGTCGAATGTAAAAATCGATACGAGAAATTTTTAAAGCAAACACCGAGAACAATTGTAAGGCTAAATGTTAAATGAATATTTAACAATACGAAGACAATGAAGAAAGAAAAGAGAATCATCGTTGTCGAATATTGCTGTCAGCACGAATGAAAAGCTGGTAGAAAAGCACTGGGTTGTATAGCCATCGAATGCAATATGATTTTCACCCCGACGGTCCTTCCCTTCTGCATTCCATGGAATATGTATGACATGCTAATGCGCCTTGTACCTAATCTAATTATACAGTTCCACGGGAGCCTTAACCCCCGAGTTTGCCGATCTATCGTTCCTTTATGCGTGCAGAGACACGTAAACGCGAACCGAAACGCTCCCTTTGCCCCTTCTCGAGGCTCCCCTCTTAATTTCCCACTCTAATAACACGTGCTGTTTGATCGACGAAGCCTACGGGTCGTCAATTATCCTGCGTGGAGGTCCTTGACCCACCTCGAGGGACACGCGGTGGAAACTTGCGTCGATTATCGGAATCTTTAATGGGGTGACTCTTTTTAGCTCCGGAAGTCCTCGCACCGGCGACAGGTCGCCGTTTCTGGGTCAAACTTGTTTTCTATAATAGCTTCAATTAATGGAGTAAAAAAAGGACATACATCTTTTATCAATGTAAAATAATTTTTTTTAGAAGAAACATCGCGGAATAGATTTTTTATTCAAGTAAATGAAACTGTGAAATAACATCAAGAATATATTTCGCAAAACCTTCTAGATTGTAAAAAATAATAATTCCTAAAATATTAATATTAAATAATAATTCCTAAAATATTACTATAAATATTAATATAAAATATTGTTAACGTTGTTCTTTTAAGTTTTTTTAGTATTTAACTTTTAATGATGTTTTCAAGTCGATACATTTGTATTTATTTTTAATCGCTTGTAAATTAAAAGCTGACTAATGCCCTTATTCTCTATTTTAAACTTTTTCCATCATAGATCTAAATAAAGGATCTTTTTTTTAGATGCTAGTTATCACGCTATAATTGGCATAACAATTTAAAGTTTCAAAATAAAACAGCATACAACTGATATAATTTATTGCATGCAGTTTACATTACTATTGAAGGAGATATAGAGGATCGCATTATCTTGCAAATATTATTTTACTGTTGTTGAAAATTTCGCATGAACGGTGCTCCGGTGTGCAGTATACGACGTAACGCCAATGGCGATATCCGGCTTCAGTCGCCGTTACCGTATTTTCGCGCGCACGGAACCGTGCGAGAGCCGTACGACGACGTTGGCCGTTTCCAAGAACGTATTATGGGTTTATCTTCTCCTTCTCCGCGAGGGAAAAAGCGCAGACCACGGTCGGACAGCTACGTCTTTCACGTTTACAAGCGGACGTGCGCGAGTCCCGGTATATTTCGCACAAAGGCGCCGACTCGCAAAGCAACAAAATTCCGCAGTGGAATTGTAAAGTTGAGCCATAAAGGGTTAACCACGGTTTAAAATATTTGCATTTCACGAAAAATCTAAAAACTTTTCATGAATATTAATCGTTCATGTATTATTTATCAATATGACACGTATCTAATTTAAGCAAACGTTTCTGCTACGTTATTGCCCAAGATATTCATTTAATATTTACTTATCACTACACAAAGTCTATATGTATCAATACAAAAAAAAATTCTATACATAGTTATAATTTTTCATCCACTTTAATTTAATTTTATCTGCTTTTACTCATTACATGTGACATATGTTTCTCCATACCTCTTCGATATTTTAATAAAATTATTACGCTAAAAGTTCCAAATATATATACATATATAGATTATTAAATAATTTAATTTGTCATTAGAATACTAAATATGAATGCACCTGAAATACTTCTAATTGGTCAAATGTCACTTCAAATTAGAAACAGATAATTCGATCAGACGATATCAGGATTTTCTGTGTGATATAATGCCATCACTCTATCTATAATACATTCGATACACTACTATCTATAATACTTTCGAACGACCTGTTATTGGAGGTAGGCGTTTTGCGTAATCTCGGTTAGGAACTTCGATCGTATCTCTCAACATTGCACAAAGAATTCTATTGTTCAGCGATTGCCCAAGGTTGCATGCGCTCTCTGTGCTGCAAAAGTTCGGTAAAACTCGCGCCGAGAACTGCTGAGATAACACATTTAAGAAACCTCGATATTTTCGCGGTGCTCTGGTGGAAAAATGAAAAGTAGAATCGTCGGGAGACTAACGTTTACGTTTGTATTACATTTGCTTACACAGGATAATTAAAAAATGCGATCCTGGAAAATTTCTAGAGTGAAAATTAATTAACGACTCAGTTGAATTGTCATTTAAAATATAATTTACACGTAATACGAAGAGACTACTTTTTGAAATTGATCCCTTTGACACCTTCAAAGTCATCATTGATTGTAAACGTGAAACGTTTTGACTTTGAAATTAACGAACGAAAATTAACAAATTTTGAGATTAATGAAACGGTAAAATCGAAGAAGCGAGATCTTCTGGAATCAGAGAGCACGGGACAGAATAATACATTATACGGATTATGTAATTCCGATTTGCATTTGATTAGTGCACTTTCAGCACAATGGCGATGAGTGACGCCTATGGCAAATGCAGGGAGGAGCGCGGCGCACAAGCGCGCAATTCCTGCGGGACGAGGTGGACTGGTAGACGGCCTTATCCCCGAAACGAGAATGGCAAGGGATCGATCTTGTCCGCCTTCTGCTTCCTCGCGCTGCTGAAACGCTCTTTGTTTCCCGGCATCGCGAAGAAGGCGTTTCCGTCGAGTTTCCCACTAACGCGATGCCAGCAGACACATTTAATTACGAATGCAATTCGTAATCTCAACTTAAGATGGATTAATCAAAATTAATGTTGAACTCAAAGTCCTCCTTTTGTGACACTGTATATACAAAATTGTTAACGCGACAAATTAATATGCTATTATGTGAAATAAGTACCTATAAAACCTTCGCACGTTTGCTACTTGAAATTGATGAAATGAGAAAACTTTTTGTACGTGTAATTTTGATACGTATAGAATTTTTCCTTTTTATTGAAAAATCTAACACTTGGAGAAAAGTATTCATAATATTAGAGGAGAAGAAGGTAATATGGCACCCATTTTTATTTTATTGAATAATTTTGTTAATAATCAATATTTTATATTGAAACTGGAACGATTCTATTCGTCAAAATGTTGTTTAACAGTTCTAAACTCAAAGTAATGAAATATTTATTACTTAGGGCGTGATTTATAAAAATGTGACGCACTGCATAATCGGTAGAAGAAAAAAAGTGGGGGTAATATGACTAACCCAAAAATAATTTAAAAAAAATCGGTTTAGTTTAGAAACACACAGCATTTTGTTAAAAAATTATATATTATATTTTAATAAAAAATTATATATAATATTTTTAATTTTCCATCGTTTAGAATTTTCCTGATTTAAAATGTTCCTGCGTTCAAAGACTTTAGAAATTTCACAAGAAATATCATTTTATCCCTGTTTAACATTAAATAACAAACATAAAATGATATCTCTAATGTTTTTTAACGTCGCCCTTTAGAGTAACAATCAATTTATCGAAGAAATATTTTGATATGAAAATTTTGTTTGAAAAACCATATTAATAAAAACCCATGTTAGTGTTTAACTTTGCATAACTCGAAGTGTATAACCGAATTAAAAGTTAAATAACAAAAAAACACTCGAGTGTACATGCATTCGTGTGATAATACGCTCAAGTTTAAAAACAATAAGGAAGTATGTATAATTAAATGCTAAAGTATACCTTGAAAAAGTAAAGAAGTGCTCAAAAGTAAAAATGGCTTATAACAATTGTTAGCAATTATGTATTGGCATATTAGCGCCATTAAAAAACGGGCTATTAATTGAAGAATTCCATAAACAATTGTCGAATTCGTCACCTATAATAACGGAGATAATGGGGGTAACCATAATGTCTACAGTAGCCATAATACCCTCTTCTCCTCTACTATAAAAATTTGTATCAGATATTCTACAGCAAAAATCATTCATGACGGACGTTGACGATAATGCCGGTGATTAATCGAGCGATCCAGCGATTGTCAGAATTGCAAGAAGGAAAGTGCATGCGAGAAAGCTGTGGCGAATTTGATGGATACACATGTCGCAGAACGGGACATTAGTGATAACGCGCCGGATGAAAGAGATCGGCGCTGATCAATGATCGTTAGCGCTTGTCGACGATGCGGTGCGAATGGACGGCGTCGATCGCGTTACCGATCGATACTCGCCTAACCGCGCGCGTACCCTTCCAGCAGCTATTGATAACCGTCGCCTGTCGGCTAATTAATTCGCCGAGTAACGTAATTACTCGAGGTTCGAACGCGCACAGACAGCAGCGCCGAGATATAATGTACAGGTTGTCCCAGGACATCGTACCGTTATCTTTCCTCTATGGGCTCAACGACCAATTTCGAGTCAGGCTCATATTTCAGCGATTATATTTCCATTTCTTCGAAGATGAAATCATCATTTCTTCCAGCAAATTTGTTACGGCTTCAAAATACCAATAGTAAAATACTGCAGGTAATAATTAGTATTGCGGCGTTTCTTAACGATTAGTATTGCAACATTCGTTATGTTGCTATTCTGGAAGACACAAGTCAATCTTAAACTGCTCAAGCAAATCGTGTGGGAAAGGTTACGGTAATCTGGGACACCCAATGTGCATAGGCATATGTATATGAATATGCATTATACAGTCGATACGGGGCGTCTCGCGCAACGGGTGCTCACGGATTTACGCCTGAGCGAGGATGATCTTGTTAATTCGCCGGCAGATTAATGCATTCGGCGCAGAGGGTTAAGCACTGTAGTGCGCGACGCGCGCGACTGATTTATCGGCGACCTAATTGAGGATTAATGACGCATTTTTCGCGCATTACAGTAAACGGATGAATTATGAACCAGCGGATGGCCGGTTGATACGACACATCCCGATCCTCACGACACGAACTCCGCCTATTAATGCACGTTATCTATCAAAGTTTAAAATCCAGTTCTAAGCGAGCGTGTTAGCGTTCAATGTCGGACTCAACAGCAAGATGGAAAAGCAAAGAGTGAGATATTGCAATCGTATTAAAGCGACTTTCGAAATATCAATAACATCACGAACATATGTTGGACACGTAATCTCTCTCAAAATCTCATCTATTGTTCAATTTAACCGTAACGGACATAATTGTTAAATCGGGACAGCCATTATTTATAATAACGTCATTCAATATACGTAACATCAGTAAATATTTCAAAATATAAATTCCAGACTTAATTAATTAATTGGATATTTAAATACGTACATGTACAGATCAAAAATAATTCACGACGGATTTCATCCAAATATTCGATGTCATTAAATGTTGATAGTATCTATTTTATCACTTGTGTTAGCATCGCCATAATTAAATTATTAAAAATTGAAAATTCGAGAGAGAGAGAGAGAGAGAGAGAGAGAGAGAGAGAAAATCAATACTACGTGTTTTTAGACATTTTAGAACATTCATAAAATCCACAGCGTAATAGGAATTGCAAATAATTTTAGTACATGTATATTTTTTACGAACACATGTAAATACCAGTCATACACGTATGTGTTCGCAAAAAATATACAATTGATCAACTTGAAGTCTCGCCGAATATTTGTACAAAATCTGTTATAAATTAATTTCGATCAATTTATATACATATCCAAATGGTCCATTAATTAAGTTTGGAATTTATATTTCAAAACATTTACTCGCTGTGTTACTATAAATAATTATTACCTCAATTTAACAACCATTCGTTGCCTCCAAGCGAAATAATAAATCAAAATATGATGTTAGAGCAAATCAAACTTATTTCAACTTATTTCAAATTAAATTTTCGTTGTAATTCTTCACGGCTAAAAGTATATCAATTTTCTGACTCATTGCCAGTACAAATATTTCTACTTAATATAATTGCACGATGTGCAATAAAAGCAACGCATAGTATTTCAATATCTTTCATGATGTTCAAATTAAAAGAGAAATTACTGAACAATCCATAGTAATCGTAATATAGGTATTTAAATATATGCAAACATAATTTGTGAAAGATACACGACATGTAAACTTTGTTACGAAACTTTATGGATGCCAAGAGAGCCAATAAATAAAAAGATATTCCATAATACTGTAAACAAGATTGACAAATCGCGTAATCGACGTGAAACGAACGACACAGCGAACTCGCGCTTCCGATCTTGAGATCGGACGTAATCGACTTTATTGGATTATCGAAAACTACATGGCCGTGAGGCTCGTCATGGTAATATGATCGATACATGCCGACGCCGAGCACGACGTCGTCGTCCTGGTCATCGTCGCCGACGCGTGTATATCGAGTTTATCGGCTGGGGACCTAGATCCCTGATAAACCTGTCCACAGGAAAATTGAGGTCGACCGAGAAACGACGCCGCCGGCCGAGAGGTAAAATCCATCGCACATTTTCCACACGACAGAAATAAAAGTTGACAATTAGTCAACTTAGAATTGCCATCCGCGATCGGATCTATATACCGGACATACAATTGCATTGAGACGTTAAAACAAAATGGAATTGTCATTCATTATTCTTTAATACTATGTTTAACAATTTAATATAATCACAAAAATAATTTAAATATTCCAATATTATAATAAAATTCGAATATTATATAGATATATATGTACATAAGCCTTGTAATAAAAAGATAGCTACAATAAATATTGATCTTTATGTTAGTTTAATCATTAACTTCTGAAGAGTGATTATATCTGGATATAAGAAGGAAAACTACATTTCTAGATGACATTTCCAGAGTTTATAACTCCAAGCGCCCTTTCACAAATAAACACATTTCCATTTTTATTCATTTCCATTTTAATCTGCATTTTTATTGCATCGCGCCGCTGCGTAACACTGATATAAATTTCACTCAATACGGCGCACTGTGATATTCGTGAAAGGACAAATATTCGCAATGTATGTTTACTACGTATGTGAATACACACAAGCAAATCGTTGAGAGTACTGCGGCTGCTTCCTGGATGAATGACGTTTGTTTATGCGAGTATTATCAGGTATAGAATATGATGTAGGATGGATGCAGGGGAAGGAGGGAAGGATGGAGGANAAGGGAGGGAGGGAGGGAGGGAGAGGGAGGGGGAGAGAGAGAGAGAGAGAGAATTCCAAGAGAATTCCTTCAACAGAAATTCGGAATATCATTGGTGAACAACGTAATCGCTTCTAATCAATGCACACATCGTCGCGCGCATCTCTCTCCATGGCACGCAGATTATCTGAAATTCCTATTACTCGACTAAATTATAACGAGCGGTCGAACATACGTATGTATCAAATACATCGGCTCCAATGCGTTCGCTGTATTAATTCTGTTGCGTAAGGACAGATAAACATTAACGCCAAGCCTTTCAGACAGTTACTATTAGCATATAATGGCAGTACCACGATAGGGACATTACATAAAACTAACTTTTTCAGATATTATCGCAAAAGAGTATCTTGCCTTTTGCAATTTCCAATTTTTAAGTCGTTTTTCGATTTATATAAAATGTTCATTCTTTTATTCGGTATTTTTCACAATTACAAATTTCCAATAATACTGTCAATCACTGGAGCTCCGTATTATTATCGACACGTAAATTTATGTAACAGAAGTATGTTAATTAATTAAAATAATATTAAAAATGTACAATAATACAATAAATTTTCATATATTTATTTATCGTGTGCACATGACTTTATTGTTATAATTCAGTTCGTGATTAATTTATGTAAAAAATAAAAATTAACATACGTGAAACATAAAACTGTGTGTGTGTGTGTGTGTGTTCTACGTTTTATTATATTACTCAAATACGTAACGTAAACAAATGTGAAATGAGCGCGGAGGTATATGAGATAAAAAAAGAACAATACTCCTAGAGATTTAACATAGTATTAAAAACAGTGCACATACAAAATTTTTACGTGTACAATGCATTCTACGGTGAAGTAGTTAAAGCGCCTCACGAAGTGATACTCTGATTTTACATACCGTCCTATGCTCGTTTCATTATACGCTTTTACGTAATCTAGCATAGCCGGTAAGCGTATGTAATGTCCCCATTGTCGCGGAGATGTTACGGGACAGGATCGTAACACGTCGGCGAATTAACTAGCGCATGAATATTAAAAACAATGGCGACAGGACGCTACGTATTGCTCGTTACCGCAGGAGCGGGAATTCCCGAGGGAACAATGCCAGTGACTGGATTAGACCGCCGGTTGTTCGGACATAATGTAATCGCTCCTAATCTAAGGCGAGACACGAGGTTTTAAGACGATAAGGTACTATTGCGTTTCTCGCGCACGAGACTGTCTTATTCAGATTATTACCCGCACCCGATCCGTCCGATGTTCGCGCGAAACCTTTCTCGGTCCCGGCGCTGCATCCATAAAGTTCTTTTTTTCCCCCCCCAGCCCTTATCCCGAGCGATCGTTCCGAGCCGATTAACTAAGAAAGCGTGTCGGCCACGGTTCGTGAAAGCTACAAAGTTAACACGGATACGTCGATAATCACGATCGCTCGGACGACGATCATGAACCCGCACGCGGTCACGATCGTTAACTCGCACGCGATCGCCAGTTCGCATTATTAACACGCTTGCAAAATAAGAAGCAATTTCCCCGCGTGCATTGATTAAGACATGCGAAGAGGCAGTGGGAAGGGTGGAGCACGGGACGCATGGTGGAATTAATTGCGTAGAACTTGGGCGGGATGGTGTTGCTCGGTGCAAGTCACCGCATGTAGAGTCTGGTAGCATTAATCAACGTATTAGCAGTAACAAAAGCACCACGCGATCGCGAGAAGGTCATAAAAATATACGGATAATAACCGCAATTAATGGGCGCCGATCGTCGACGGTGGCTGTAAATTTAACAGCGGTCTAAATGTAGATTAATTTGAGTTTAATGTAGCTGTATATTGAGTCGTGTAACGGCAAAAAGAAGTGATGAATAAAAATAATTTATAAATGACTGAATTAATCTTTCATCCAGAAAGCGGAGACGTGTCGGATGACGCGATATTTCACGTTCACGTTGCGAGACATCTCTTGCTCCAAGAAGTGTTATTTCAGGCAGCATATAAGAATATGCTGCTCACTCTCTTCTTGGGTATGTAATAAATCCGAAACTTGCTTCAACCAGAGCTAAAAAGAATTATTTACAGTTTTCGACAGAGCCATTGTGCACGCGTATTTAAATACAAGTTTGAAAATAATTCTTTGAGGTTTTATCGCGCCAATGATTTCGCACAAACCACCTTTTATCTTTTTATCCAGCAAAGGCTAACGAGTAAATTTGCTGTAAGTACAAAAAATGAAGACTGTAATACCACGTAAAATCCAGATCACTTTGGGTGTTAAAAGAAGGACATTATGGAGTAACGAAAGCGTAGGACGCTTTCCCCCGCGAAGTCGAAGGAAAGAACGTTCTCGAGAGTCGCGGAAATAAACTTGAAAGGCAGTGCGGGAAGAAAAAGGGAGAAAGCAACTGAGGCACAATGGAGAAGGGAGGTGGTTTTAAGCTGGCAATTTTGTTACCGACCCACAAACAACTATGGGAAACGCGAGGGTGTGAGGGTGCGCGGGAGCAGAAGAAGGACTAGTGATATAAATATTTAGGAGTGGTGTCGCGCGAAGTGTTTAAATATTAAACACCCGCTTGTCCCGTGTCGGCCGTTGTAGACGGCCGTTTCTTCTCTCTTTGACTACAATTTCCCGACGAAAGAAAACCGCCACTGCGGAGAGGCGCTTTAGATCTGCTTTAGGAGGTAGTGGTATTAACCCTGGAAACACGCGCGCACACACCCCGAGTTCAACGCGTATCCCGGCAATTTCTCATCTCGCTGAGACTGTTGTATGCAGTACAGCAACCGAGTATCTACAGGATTTGCCGGCTTTAAATGCAACTCTTTCCTAATATTCATACACGTATTTTCTGAAACCTAAGCTTTACAAAACGACTTTATTACCAGCAAAATCTCAAATGAGCATTTCTGTACATTAATGTTTATAAATTTGATGAATTTTAATTAGGTGATAAAAACTGCTAAGAGATCACAAAGGCTTATTTAATCCTAAAGATGCCCTAATTCTGCCAGCAAAGAGCAGGTGATCCAAGTCAGGATATAGCTGGATTAAAGTCGTCAGCAGTGAAAGAGAAAGAGAGAGAGAGAGAGAGAAGAGGATTAAATCAGAACTACGTGAAGTGTAAAGCTTTAAACCAGGCCGCGACAGAGTTCTGCGACTATTCCAGTCTTCGTGCTTCGGAACTTCGACGAAAGCTTGTAAACATCGTTAACCTCGCGATCGCCTCACCTGTGCTTGTGTATAATTAGATCTTGCGGAAACTCCGTTGGGATCGTGGCCATGACCAATAAGGAATTGCGAGACTTCAGGCGGTGCTTTTAATTGCGGTCCTTTCTACTTTGTCTCTAATTAAGCGTAACATATCGACTTCACTTTTCGAAGCTTTATGACTAAAAAGACGCAACTAAAATCTTTTTTAAAAATCAATCGGAAAAATTTCTGATTATACTAAACAACATTCTTTTTAAACAACGATAAAAAAAACACGTTTTTCTAATTTGTATATTACTGATTGAACTTTTTCTATATTTTATTAAACAACTTTTTAATTTTACTACACTTTTAAAGAATGTTCTTAAAATATTAGTAAATTCCATTATTTTTTAATACTATTATTATTTTTAAATTTCTTTCTCAAACTTTTAAATAAAATAAGTATATATGTATTAATTTTTTATAAGAAATAGGCACATGACTCAAGCTATTTCAATTGTGTGGCAATTAATTTTGCGAGATAATTTCATAAAATGAGCGAAATTACAGTCTTACAATGAAGAGAAACCTACAATAAGTCAACAGGAGTTCCCTAAATAATCGAAAAGTAAATTCGACCGTGATCGCTTAATCAGCGCAATAATAAAATTATGAGCGGTTAAAAAAGCAAAAAGAGCAGAATAAAGAAGAATAAGGTGAGGGACAACAAAGAAAAGGAAAAAGCGATTTTATTATTTAAAATAATTCCGCTTATAAGTTTGTCTAAGGAGTTCGCATTGTTCGATAATAGCATGCTGGGCAGTTTATAACTGGAAACGAAAGACGAGTTTTCGAGCGATAATATTACAAAATACAAAGAAATTTTATAGAATAGAAAGAAGGGAATAGTAAAAACCTATTCCGCTATTCATACACATTTCATCATTAATAACATTTTTCGAGTTGATTTAAATAAATAAATCAACATTCTTCAAAAAATTTCCGTATCTGCGATCATTACGTTTTATCAACATTGATAAAGAGATACTTCCTCGTTGGATTAATTAAAATAGATAAATCTTGTCATTCTTTAAAGTATTTGCACGCTTGCGCGCAAATATGATATTGAGATGTAAACTCAAAAATGTTACAAAATATAATGCGCCACAGGACAGTGGCAATTCAAGAAAACTCTCTTGCAATTTTAAATTGAAATTAAGCTAATCAATGAAGGATGATGAAGAATTAAAAAGACTCTGTCTTGAATAAAAAAAGTCTTGAAAAGAGAGAAAATCGCATTATAGGTCAAAACTGCCGAAGGGAAGGAACGAATTCAACTACTGTACTGCCTTCATCCTAAGTCTTTATGCGATGGAATACATTAAACATTTTGTGGAACCCGTAAAATATTATATGTATAATTTACACTTAAATACCGGATCTAAACCGTGGGAAGGTTCAGTAATCTGCGCAGAGATCCTTAGGCTATGCCTGCAGTTTAGACGAACTTGCGACACGGCAGCAAAGATTCCCGATAAATTCGCCGACGAGCGCCGGAACAAATGAGGAGAAAATCGTTTATGTACCACGACGATCTTCCAGCTGCACGATCTAATCACCGATCGGGCTTCCGATCGATCGAGATAACGAGAGGGTGCCTTACGTTCGCCGATAGCGATTGAATTGCGAGCGATTAACCCTCGTGATTGCAAGGGTCAGGCGACGATCGATACCCACAATTATAAAATAATGAAGTATTATTTCTGTAATTGTGTTGTTGTTGTTGTTGGTTGCGACGCTCGTCGGTACTGAACAATAGAGATGTGTGAATCGAGCATTTGTGAGATCGAATCGAATCGAATAAAATCTCTTGATTTGATTCGAATCAAATTTTCCCGGATTTGTATTACATGCTAATTTAAACGTAATAAAGTATTTTCAATGTTGCAGATTATTTTTAATAAGCGAGAAAATTAATCGCAAAATTTTTTTTAACAATTGAAAAAAATGATATGCTAGTAAAATTTTATAACAAATATTAGACAATAAATGTGAGGATGTTATATTGGTAAATGAGCATTGAATACATATCGTATAACTTACAATGTTACTATCAAAGTGATAGTATTTTAGTGCACTTCATTACAGAAAATGGAGCAATTTTTTTCAAATTGTGTTTTAAATTTTATAAAATAAAATGATACAATCTGTGAAATACTAAAACAAATTTACGAAAACGATGATCTATCATGTACACAAATTTTTGAATAATTTATAAGATTTATAACAAAAACTATAGAAAATTTTGGAAATCGACAGATAATCAGGCACAAGAATTAGTGCTGATACAAGACTGGTCTCGCGAGAAATATAAATAAAACAATTCAAACAGACGATTGATTAGATGATTCGAAATTCTCGAACTACTCAAATTCAAACTATTCGCACATCTCTAAAACGATAGATTTCGAAGATGCTTCGCAGCATTAAAAGTAAATTCAGAAAAAGTATGATGTCTACTTGTAGACTGACTTTCATCACTGTTCTAGAGACTGCAATATTAATTCTTCATCTACTTTTTTTAACCTAGATGTAGTTTTTCTAAATGTATACACGCGTTTCAAATTACTTTTTGGAGCCAGAACATTGCTTTTGCCGACGTTTTAATTTAAGTCACAATTTACAAGCAAGCGAAAAGAGCTTCGAACGATCGCGTGTGCTTACGAAATTCGGATTTCCGTGTAACGGCAACCGGCTCGCAAATTCAATGTCAAACTGTCGGTTCAATAATTCGGCAGAAGTTGTGTTGTTCAACGAAACATTACACTGATCCGGCATGATTAAAATGAAATGTCCGTCGTCGGGCCTCGAGACAAAGTGCAGCTCTCGAATTTCTTTTCCGCACTGCACATCCAAGTGTATAAAATGTGCAGTCACTTTTTACGCATTTGCATTTTGTATGCATTAAATCAAATTTATGCGTGTAATTTTCGTACTTGTTAAACGTTTAGACGCGTATCAACATTAAATTACACGTCTAAGCATATAAAAAAATTACACGCACACACTGAGAGAAATTGTTTGGTAAGATTAAACAAAGTTTGGTTGAATAGTGATCAAATGAATTTTGTAGTTACTGGTATCAAAAGCTTAATTACATTTAACAAAACTTTTTGTAATTTGTTGTATGAAAA
>QKQZ01008244.1:0-11090 GCA_003595255.1 Solenopsis fugax | reverse complement strand
TGCCGAGAGAGAATCCTCCGAAGATCGCCGAGGATCTGAGACGGAGGACATCCTCGGGAAAAGGAACATGGCCGCTCCTTATCAGCTTCCACCGACGAGGAGTCGACGCTGCCGATCGAGCCTGCCAAAATTTGAGCCTCGCGGGCCCGGAGAAAGTCAACAATGCCGAAAACACTATTCGCACCCTGCGGCGCTCAAGACACCGGCCGCGACCAATACGGAAGCAGCGCTATTATGCTAAGTGGGGCGCGTCATCGCGAGCCTCCCGCAGGATCTAGGATCGATCCGCACTTGTGCTGTGAGCGTCCCGAGACGGAGCGAACACGATCCACAGCCGTAGCAAAAGGGAGAGGACGCAGAGATTTCAGTGCCGTGCCGCTTCCGATGAGACGAGCGTCAAAGATAATTTTGTAAAGTCGCCGATCTCGTGATCGGACGCACGCTACGTCGAGGCAAGTGCGGTTAAAATTATCATTTCTTTCTCGGTCTTTTGTGTACGGTTAGAGCTTTGTTCCGCATAGAAATTTCCGCTGCCGCGACGTTGCCCGTTCGACACCGCCGCGTGATTAACGATTAGTAGAGATTTCGGTCCGGCATTCGCGTCTGCTGCGCCACAGTCAAGTCGCTGTTCTGTATCGTCTGTCCATTCCGTGTACTTGTGAGCGTGATATTGTATTTGGAAATTTTCGAAAAATTGTCGCATAATTTCCGCGCGAGTTTGTAATCGTGTTTTTCAATAACGTGTGCGTGTGTGATTCCGCGGATATTGTAATCGGTGAGTGCACCTTTTCTACAGATTACGTGCCGATCGAGTAACAGATTCATATTCCGTCGTTGTCTAATTGTACTGTCCGGTAAAGTATATCATTCGCAATAATATCCCACGAACTTGTAACGCTTATCGCACGCCGGCAAACTGCGTGCCGAAGTCATTGTAATTTCATTCCCCTCTATTTCGGAAATATAGATCGTTATTTTTCATAGTTAATTCTCGTTTCGTCATTGCGTGGTTCCTCTCGCTCTCCCTTATTCCATCCGCCCGCACCCCCTTCTCTGCCACCGTCGTGGCTGAGCAGCCGGCTGTCGGTGCCGTCAAAGTCCACGACGATCGCAGTATACTAAAGTATATCTTTTTGCGTCCGATAAAGAGTGGCACGCTCACTCGTGCTTGGCGCCCAATATTGTAGTAATTCGAGTCGTGTGAATTAGCGAAACTATTGTCGTGGACGACGAAGATTGTGCTCCGGTCACCAGGACCGTCACAGTACATACTAATATTTAAAAAAATTTAGCTTCGAACTATATAATAATTTAGAGCTTTCTGATCTGAAATGAGTTCGAACTCTTCGAACATACCTTCGGTTCGAAAAGATCAAACTATTTGACGTTCGACCTTAAGGTTCTAACTACTCCGAACTACTCGAACCTAATGTTTCCGAGCACTAGTTTAAACACCGTTATATATGGAATGGCCTCAGTACTATTCCTGGCAATACGATCATTACAACAATTAGTCATCGATTTCAAACGAACACATCCTCATGCGGCCACGGTCATCACTCGAGATTTCTACGTCGACATGATCACCGGGGACTCATGTATAAGGAGTTCAAGCGATTAAATCTCAAGTCACGGATATTTTGAAAACGGCAGGTTTTGAATTGACAAAATTTTACGTAAACATTTCTTTGAATCACGAGGAGTGTATGGGCGATTATGATCTTACCGACACCAAAATTCTAGGCCTTCTATGGCAACCTACCTCAGACTCATTAAACTACAAGGCAACTTGTGAGTCCGTGCCTGAAAATATTACGAAGCGAACCATATTGTCTTTAGTTACTCAGATCTTTGACACACTGGGCTTGATTGGACCGGTTACTATCAAGGCGAAGATTCTCTTGCAAGCACTCTGACAACTGAAACTAGATTGGGATACCCCCATTCCAGAAAGACTCAAGGACATATGGTTATCTTATTATCAACAACTGTCGACGATCAATCAGCTAACAATACCACGTCACGCTATACTGCACCATCCAATCGACATTCAACTTCACGGTTTTTGCGACGCCTCGCAAGTCGCTTACGGTACATTTATCTACCTCCGTTCTGTAGATAACGCAGGAACCATCAACGTACAGTTGTTAACTGCCAAATCACGAGTGGCCCCGTTAAAAACAGTCAGTTTACTCAGGTTGAAATTATGTGGCGCTGTACTCCTCGCCAGCTTGGGGCGAAGAGCGACACAAACTTTTACCTGCAGAATCACAGGGCGCCAATTGTGGACAGACTCAGAAATAGTATTGGCATGGATTCAGGGGGAACCGCCAACATGGCAAACGTTTGTAGGAAATCGCACTGCAGAGATTCAACGGCTGACCAATCAACAAGAATGATCACATATACACTCCGAACACAATCCCGCTGATTTGATCTCTCGCGGAATGTTCCCAGATCAACTCATCAACGCCACCTTATGATGGAAGGGCCCACCATGGTTAATGCAAGATGCATCACTATGGCCAAAATCTACGGCACAGTTGCCATCTGAAATACCCGAAGCCAATCGCTTACGTTCATAGCGGTCCATTCTTTTGACATTCTAAATCGCTTTTCGACATTATTCAAGCTCAAAAGAATTATAGCCATTTGTATGAGATTCAAGACAAATTGTATATTATCGAGGTCAAAGTCTCCATTAATACATGGACCACTTACTGCCCAAGAACTCCAAGATGCAACGTTAATACTAGTGAAAATTCATCAAAAGGAAGTATTCGCTAACGAATTGCATGATTTGCAACGAAACAAGGAAGTAAATGTGCATACCAAAATTTTTCCGCTTCATCCCTTTGTCGACCAGGACGGAGTACTCCGCGTTGGCGGCCAGTTAAGATACTCTCCGTTAACCTATTCACAGAAACATCCCATGATTCTATCCTCCAACAGTACGTTGACCGAACTAATCACTACGTAATAAACATTTGAGCAATTTTCACGTGGGTCCACAGCTACTATTGTCTACACTTCGTGAAACTTATTGGATTATCCACGCAAAGATCGCAGTCAAACGTGTAAATGCATCCTGTGCTTTCGATTGCGATTCCGTAGTTCGACGTAAATAATGGGAGATTTATTAGCCTCTAGAGTGACTCCGTCGAAAGCATTTAAGCATACCGGCGTCGACTATGCCGGACAATTCAATATTAAGATATCAAGAAACAAGTCAGGCGAAGCCTATTTGTGTCTATTTGTTTGTATGGCTACCAAGGCAACACACTTTGAACTAGTTTCAGATCTCACCACCGAAACATTTTTAAACGCCTTAAAGCGATTCATCTCGCGACGAGGAAAATGCGATTCTATTATTTCAGATAACGGTCGAAATTTCATCGGAGCTAGTAATACATTACGATTAATGGGAGAATACTTGTCACACCCCACTCGCCAAACGAAAATTATCGACTTCGCGTCTACTCAAGGAATTGTATGGAAGTTCATTCCTCTGTATTCACCTCACATGGCAGGTTTATGGGAGTAAAAAGCGTCAAAACACATCTAAAGATTGTAATTAATGATACTCTGCTGTCATTCGAAGAATTGTACACCGTACTCACGCAGATTGAGGCTATACTCAACTCTCGTCCGTTGAGTCCTTTAAGCAGCACTCCCGACAAGTTAGACGTTCTAACACCTGGGTATTTCCTAATTGGAACATCCTTATTGTCATTGCCAGGACTCTCGGTGTTGGATCTTTCTGTGAGTCGAGTCAACCGCTATCAGTTACTAACACAACTGCAACAATAGTTTTGGAAGCATTGATCAAGGGACTACGTTACTCAGCGTACGAAATGGAAGAGTGTAGTGCGCAACGACGAAATTCAAGTGAGCAGCTTAGTCCTCATCCGGGATGAGAATTTGCCCCCTTTAAAATGGCGCATCGGCAGGATTTGCGAACTCCACCCGGGTTCGAATGGACTTGTGCGAACAATCTCTTTAAAGACTATAGGAGAAATCGTTCAGCGATCACTCTCTAAGATATGTATGTATCTTGCCGATTAATTAAGGGATTATAGTTTGTATATTTAGACACTTATCTTTACGTTTACTTTAAGAATCAATAGTATGTTGCGTTCTTTGATTTATTCATGTTTGCTCTCAACAACATGTTTATTTGCTTAAACTGATCTCTTGTAACGCTGTCACGTATTTTTGTTGTAAACTGCATTATTGCAGTTATACTCCAAGGCAGCCGGAATGGACGATTTCCCACCTTTGCGAAATCTTTCGTGTGATCATCTCGACTGCCCGTAGTTATGCCGTGGCGCTAATGTGACGGTCGCTATGTGCGGTAAGTGGCGCTAGAGCGAGGAGAGGAGAAGCGTACGCTTGCGAGCAGTTACATGCACGTGTTTAAGACCTGTTGTCTCAATTTTTCATATAAACGAATAAAGTCTTGTTCAGTCACGATTCACATAAAGGCGGAATTCATTCATTTTCCACTATTGACATTAATTTTACATTTTGACTCTTACTCAATTTTATTCTTAATATTGCATATTATATCTATTGTGTTGAACATGTGATGTGGCTTATTACGTTTTATTTTTAATTAATTTATTAATTTACTTTACTATCTTTAAAGATAATTTCATGGACCTTACTATATGTCATTTGTCATGTTTGTTCAATTTTATATCGATTATATTATTTAAACAATGTAGAGGTAAATTCGAGAATTGTTTAAAAATTTGGGCTAAAGATGGTTGAGTAAAACCAAAATGTCCCTGTAATTAAATAAACTATCAATTGTATATAAATAACATCGGTTGTCTGCTCGCTATTGTTAACCTTTTCTTATTATATTATTGCTTTGCTAAGTCGAGCTAGATATTAATATCGTAGGGAGTGTGGGGTTAGATAGCAGGCGCAATTATACTTCACATTTAATGGTTTATTGAATATATATATAAATGATCCGCCGCCATCGACACTCTCCTAAAGACTAACTCTACCTTTCTTCGCCGAGGAACGCTAACGCCAACGAAAGGAACGCCCTCTCTTGTGGAACTCGTGAGTGAGATCGTAACGCAACCGATCCTCGTTGTTCAACATGCGCGTATTATGAATGACGCGAGTCAGAGTATTAACCCTCCTACACTCGGCCATCCTGAAATGTCATCTGGACCGGATGACTATAATACTGCAGACCAGGGTTTCATATACTCTGCGCAAGTGCTAGTTTTTATGGAATCTTCGCCAAGTAATTCGCGTTTGACATCATAAGTGTCATTAGGCTTAACATTTACAATCTTGTAAGGATCAAAATATTTGGCACAAAGTTTTTTGCCAGGCCCCATGTGAACTCTCTTAATCGCAACTAGATCGTTTGTTTGGTATTTGGTTGGCTTACGTCTTCTTAAATTATATGTTTTGCGATTTTCTTCTTGTACTTTTATGATTTCCCACACAGAACAAAATATCCAGTACATATTTAATAGATATTTACATATCTATGAAACATCCATATCTGTTATAGATATCTAATAGATATGTAATAGATTGCCCACATATCCATATCCACCAAATATCTACAGAAGATATCTACTGGATATCCACGTATTGTCCACATATTCATATCCACTAAATATCTACAGAAGATGTTTAATGGATATCTTCGTGTTGTCCACATATCCATATCCACCAAATATCTACAAAAGATGTTTAATGGATATCAACTTGTTGTCCACATATCCATGTCCATTGAATAGCTACGGAAGAAATCCAGTGGATATCTACGTGTCAGCCTCATATCCATGTCCACCAAATAACTACGGAGAATATCCACTGGATATCCACGTGTTATCACATATCCATGTCTACCGAATAACTACGGAGGATATTCACTGGATATCCATGTGTTAGTCACATATCCATGTCCATTGAACAGCTACGGAGCAAATCCACCGGATATCCACATGTTGTCCACATATCCATATCCACCGAAAATCTACGGAAGATATCCACTGGATATCCACGTGTTCTCTACATATCCATATCCACCGAATGTCTACAGATGATATCCACTGAATATCTACGTGTTATCCTCATATCCATGTCCAACGAATAACTGCGTTGTTGCTAAGCGAGAATCTTATTGTTAGGTTGGTCTGTGCGAACAGGAATATCTGCGCGCATCTGTTAGTAATAAAAAAGAAAATGCTCGTGGAAAACTCCTGAGGCTGACTCCGAGAGTCGAGTTTTTTTTTAGTAAATATTTTTATCAGTGCATGTCCAGATAAGTAAAGACAGCCAAAAAATAACAATTAAAAATAGGATCAGAACGTAAAAAAATATTATTGACATAAAAAGCACGTTGCAAAAATCTATTTTGCAACTAATTTGTTTATAACAATTATAACAACTATAACCATTAAGAAAGCGTCATATAATTTTCTTTAGTAATTTTTCCTGTAGAATCGATGGTTCAATCAGTTTTCCTCTACAGCCAATTTTTAATAATTGGTTTATAACAATTGTTTGCAAAATTGATTTTTGCAACGTGCTTTTTACGTCAATAACATTTTTTCATGCTCCANTCAATAATGTTTTTTCATGCTCCGGTACTATTTCCAATTGTTATTGTTTTACTATCTCTACTGCGTGAGCAGGAATAGGTTTTAATTATTTATATAGTTTATTTTAAAAAATCTAAGGCGATCAAAAACGATCAAAGGGTTAATGAGAATGTTCGCGCGGTACTCAACACGCAAGTTTCTCCTTGTTCAAATTAACTTTACTTCAAATAAATTTTTTAATATAACGATATCACAAGCGTGCAATAGCTCATGTGTTAGAGTGCTAGGTTATTGTTCCGAGGATCTTAGGTTCGAATCCCGCTGGCGTCGATGCGTTTTTAATTTGTAAAATAATGCGTAATTTTAATTAGTGAATTAAGAATCTTGTATGCGAAACAGTATGAATACAGAATTAAGCTATAAAAATAGTAAGATCTGGTAAAAAAATTTTTCGGTTCATGTCATTTTATGTTCATAGATATCTAATAGATATGTCATGGATGTCTGGTGGATATTGTGTTAGATATCTAGTAGATATTCAATAGATCTCTTTTGGCGGACATTTGGATATCCAATTCATGTCCAGTGGCTATCAATTTGATATTCATGGATATCTTTAATATCCAGCAAGAACATCCAATGGACATCTATAGATATTATGTTCTGTGTGGGTTAACTTTTCGCTCTATGACGTAATTGGTCACGACTCTGTTCGAACTGCAATTGGAATTCTTTACTGAGTATATTTTTTAATTGTCAGATCATTTTTTTGCTTCATTTTTACCCCAAATAACAATTCGAAAGGAGTCATGTCAATACTTCTTTGGAATGTAGCATTCAATGTCTGTTGAACCTTAAGTACATATTTATACCACTTAGTAGGATCGCTTAACGCAAGTTTAGTTAATACGGGAATAATCGTCCGATTAATTCGCTCAATTTGTCCATTCGCTCGGGGCAAACCAGATGTAATCATCGAGTGCTTGATTCCCTCATTTTTACAATAATTTTGAAAGAGTGCTCTTCACTTGGACACCGTACAATTAGACACCGCTCACTTGCACACCGTTCAATTGCGCACCGTTCACTTACAGACCGTTCAGTTGCGCACCGCTCACTTGCACACCGCTCACTTGCCCACCGTTCAGTTAGACACGAAAAGAAGCACACCGCACACACACACACACGGAGGGGGTGCAAGGTGGGCCTCCCGCACCTACCCCGTCAGCGAGATGCAAGTGAGCGGTGGGCAAGTGAGCGGTGTGCAAGTGAACGGTGCGCAACTGAACGGTGTGCAAGTGAGTGGTGCGTAACTGAACGGTGTGATAGTGAACGATGCACTTCTTTTCGTGTCTAACTGAACGGTGTGCAAGTGACGGGGTCTAATTGTACAGTGTCTAAGTGCACCGGTCCCATTTTGAAACTCTAAAGAAGAGAACGCAGTGCCTCTATCAGTAATAAAACAAGCGAGATTTCCAAAAACTTGACTCCGTAACTGTAGCTTCGAGATGGGACCGGTGCACTTGGACATCGTACAATTAGACACCGTGCAAATAGACAGTACAAATAGACACGATATTTTGGACACGGTTCCATTAGACACCGTTCAGTTGCGCACCGCTCACTTGCACACCGCTCACTTGCACACCGTTCAGTTAGACACGAAAAGAAACGCACCGCTCACTTGCACGCCGTTCAGTTACGCATCGCTCACTTGCCCACCGTTCACTTGCTCGGTAGGGGATCTCGCTGACTGGATGGGTGCAGGAGGGGGTGGGCCGTAGGCCTACGGCTCACCTCCTTGCACCTCCCCTCGTTTGTGTGTGTGTGTGCGCGCGCGCGTGTTTGCGCGTGTGTGTGTTTGCGCGTGTGTGTGCGTGTGTGTGTGTGCGCGCGCGGTGCGTTGCGGTGCGCTTCTTTTCGTGTCTAACTGAGCGGTGGGCAAGTGAGCGGTGTGCAAGTGAGCGTTGCGCAACTGAACAGTGTACAAGTGAGCGGTGCGCAATTGAACGGTGTGCAAGTGTACGATACGCAACTAAACGGTGTCTAATGGAACCTTGTCCAAAATATCGTGTCTATTTGCACGGTGTCTAATTGTACGGTGTCCAAGTGAAGGCCACTCTTCGAGATTACTTCCTTAGACGTCGTAGATTTTGTGGGATATAACCAAATAAACTTAGTGAAGCTATCAATTATAGCAAGAATGTGATTATAATTCTTGTTAGTTGAATCTAACGGTCCCAAATGATCAAGATGATAAATTTGTAATGGAAGATCTCCTTTATCTAATGGATGAAGAAATCCCTCTTGTTTGCCCATCTTTTTGCTGTTTAAAATACAAGGAACACAATTAGCGATTACATTTTCAGTCTTTTTAGTTAGCATGGGAATATAAAATTCTTGTTTAACGACTTCTTCGGTTTAACTGCGAAATGTCCTTTGCTGTGAGCCATTTGAATAATTTCGTTTTGCATATCTTGCGGTACAACAAGCAATTCACAACCGTCTTTGAATTTATATAACACATCGTTACGTAGAAAATAATCATCATATATCTTAACCTTCAAAACTTCCATAATGGCCTACAGTTCTGGATCATTCTTTTGCGCGTTGGCGGATTACAAAATTATCTTTGCTACTAATTGTCATAACCGGATAGCGACTGAGCGCATGCTTCATTCGAGAGACTCTATGTTCTACAATTGTATCAAATTCCTCAATTAATAAAACCCATCTTGCCATCTTAGCAGACAGTTTAACTTTACTTATGGTTTGCTTAAACGCAGCACAATCGGTAACAAGCTTGAATCTAATACCTAAAAGATAATGTCGGAACTTTTCTAAGGCCCTTATTACTGCGAGAATCTCTAATTCGTAACTCGTATATCTGGATTCTACCTCAGACGTCTTGTAACTCATATAATGTACCGGATGTAATTTTTTATCGGCAGGATCTCTTTGAAATAAGATTGCTCCAAGACCATCCTTGCACGCGTCAATGTGAAGCTCTGTTTCAAACTTTGGATTAAAGGTTTTTAAAACTGGATCGCGACTCAAATCTGCTTTTACATTTTCAAATGATTCTTCTTCTTTTAAACCAAATTAAAACATGTTCCTCTTTTTTAACATGTCACTTAGAGGTCTAGCTTTCATTGCATAAAGTTCGATAAATTTTCTAAAGTAAACAGAGAGCCCAAGAAAGCTCTGAACATCCTTCAACGAACGTGACTTCGGAAAGTTTAAGACAGCTTGCACGTTGCTAGGAGATGGGCGAATCTCACCAGCTTCTATAACGTATCCTAGATATTCGATTTTTGATTGTAATAATTAACATTTACTTTTGTTAATGTTTAACCCGTAATCACTCGCGACTTGGAGGACTCTTTGCAAATGTTTAATACCTTCGTTTACATCTGACGCAATTATAATTAAATCGTCTAAGTAAATCAATAAGATTTTCTCATTAACTAATGGTCGAAAAATATGATTAATAAATCGCTGAAAAATAGGCGGAGAGTTACATAATCCAAAAGGCACTTTTCGGAATTGATAATGACCCTGATGAGTAACAAAAGCTGCATATTTACGACTTCATTCTATTACGTTAACATGAAAAAATGCATTCTCTAGGTCAATCGTGCTGAATACACGAGCTCAGCTAATGGGTCTATTTGTTCCTCAATTACTGGTAGTGGATATTTATATCTTACCATCATTCGGTTTAATTTCCTATAATCGACACATAGTCGAGGAGAACCGTCCTTCTTCTTAATGACCACTACGGGACTCGCATATTCAGACAAACATGGCTTAACAATTCCTTCGTGCAATCAATCGTTTACCTGTTTCTCAACAATTTCTCTCTCTTTCAGCAGCAGTTGTCGTGGACTGATAAATAGGTATTTCCTCTTTCAACGTTATCTTTAATTCAATATCTGTCGTCTTAATTTTATCCGGTTTGTACGTCGATAACATGTATTTTACCATTTTTCTAGATTCTTCATCAATCATCAAATCTGTGTGAATTAGTTCGTCCTTTTCTGGTTGTAATTCAAACTGTGAAAGAAAAACTAAAGCGTTAGGTTTAGTGATTTTAATAACATCTTGATTGATAGTGATCTCCGCTTGATTGATAAAATCAGTTCCTAAAATTATACACAGTTAAGGCTTCTGAAGGAACCATAAAATGTTACAGGAAAATCGACATTGTCTATAATAATCGTCGTTTGGTAATACCCAAGCGTCTTAACTTGGCCTTGAGCGATACCCGTTAAAAGTACTTGCGATTCACACAGCTTTGAGATATTAATCGTCGTAAAAATATCCTTGCGCATCAAAGAAAGATAACTATCTGTATCTAATAAAGCACGCAAATTTCTATCTTCAATTACAATTTCTTTAAACATTCGACTCGTATCGGCAGACTGTACAAGCACGTTAGTCGTTACCTTTTTTTTTTCATGGGGAAATCCATCATGGATACCCCCCCCCTCTCGGGGAAGAGAGGAG
>QKQZ01008232.1:1145-11341 GCA_003595255.1 Solenopsis fugax | reverse complement strand
ATGTTAAAAATTTACTTTAAATACTGTAAACGCGTCCTAATGTAACGATGTTGCTAATAATGTTTCGTTGGCGACGACGTTATATTGAAGTCGTGGCAGTAAAAAATGAGTTTTGCGACAGTCGAAGTAATTTCTGACAGTCAGCATTTCTTCAAAATTTAAGTAAGATAAATAAGATTCTTTTTGAAAATTTTGAGTGTATCGTGTCCAGTTGAATGTATTTGAAACATTTTTGTGTTTACTTTTTGCTGTGTGATGTCTATTTTTGTAGACCATATGCAATAATGCGCAAAGTTGACGCCAGGGCGATTCGAAACACCGAACGTCGAATCGTCGTTCGAACAATTTTTTCTTTTATATTCGCGTTCTATGTACCAAAATACACAACTTAATACTCAACAGGTGTAATTACACGAAATACGAATAGTCCCTGACTTGTTCCGAAAATGCTGAAGCAATAAAATTCTCTATTGTGTGTTTATTTTTTTTCATTGTGTGCAACTTTTCTCAATAATACTATATATTCTTTTCTGAATGAAACAGAGTCGTAACAACAGCTTTTTTACATTTTTTTCATCTTAAAACACAAATTTCAGAATATTCCCGTACTGATTACGAATTATCCCGGGCTTGGGGTTATTCAAAATACTTGACACTGGTCGACATTTTTATATGTAATTCAAAGCAAGTACATTTCCGTGTTTATCTATAACGGCATTGTGAAGGAGAAGGTTCAACCTTTCAAACCGTCCAACTTTTTTTTATGAATACAGGACTCAGGAGACGCAAAAGAAAAAAAAACTTAACGAATTACCCCGGTTTCCCCTATATAATATTTTTAAGGATTAAATCTATAATTATTGCAGTTAGTGACGTCATCTTTTTTGTGCAATAGACATATCAATCCCATATTTCAATCGACTTGCATAATCTCATCGTTCCACACTTTTACTATAATTATATGTATTGTGCAGATTAAATTTCTCCCTTTTTTATATATTTATTTAAGTCATCGTTGCCTGGGCTTTATTATAATCAAGCTTATAGTCCGTTTAGTTTCGTCTAATGTTGATGTGTCTTGATGTTCTAAGTTTGGTAGAAGGTTTTCAAATTGGTCAATTTCTGATTCGGGGTTCCTTGCATAGAGCTGTTCCTTCTATCCAGCATTGTAGGATCTCATTCTTAGCATTTAATATGTTTCCTTCGTTGTCTTAACTATAATGGTCCTGGTTTCATCAAGACAAAAGGAAAAAAAATTGCACAAAACTAAGGTTGGCTGTATTTGGCTAAAAGCATTAATAATACTATTCTAGCTTCATGACTGTTTCAAGTCCGACAAATATGCGGCGCGCAGTTCGTGTCGAAAATTGTAAAAATTAAAAATTATTATTCGGTATCAAAAACCGCTATGACATAGGCCTTCTATTCTTGTGTTTTTATTTTTTATAAATTAGTGATTTTCCAATAAATTTGAGAAAATTATTTTTCTATTAAATAAATGATTAATTTATTGTAAGAAATAGTTTCTTCAATATAGTTAATATTTATTAAAATATAATCAATATTTATTAGAATATGTAGCGGGACGGGATCGCTCGTCGCTGTGGTACGCTCTCAGATTTAGGAACCAGGAATCGAGGATAGGATGGCCAAGTGAGGGATCATATTCAAAATATGATTGCATAATAATTAGATTGCACAAGATCACTCACATTTATTAAAGTTGTATACAAAAGTTGAGGTGGCACGGATGTGATTGGAGGGGGGAGCGGACGTCCGGAAATCTTGAGACTGGTCTCTCGCTGCTGCACGATATACGACCAGAAATCTTCGGGATGGAACCGAGCTCGGCTCCTGAAGCGACGGATATCTTGACGCGGACGAAAAGTGCAGCGACCAGATCGCGATCGCGAATGCGAGAGAAAAATTGTAAATGTAACTTGGAGAATCTCGGCGCGGAATGGTGGTAAACCGAAGCACGCGGCAGTGAAAAAGCGCGAGGCACGCGCTATTGCGGAATTTACAGGTATCAAAATTGTCAGGAATATTGGTACGTCTCACGGCGTAAGACGTTAAACAAAAGGGAACGATAACGACGAATTGCAAATTTACCATACACAAAGATCGGCACGCGTACTTCGATTCGCACTCCGGATGGTGTCATATTTACCGACCGAATGACGTTACTTCATGTACAACGAGCAAGAAGCAAGTGCCGGGTCGCGCAACGACGATTTGCGCTCATACCCGAATTAGTGGTTCTGCGCTGATTCTCGCGGGTTCGGCGCCGTATGATTTCTTCGTGATCGATACATAATCCTCGCGAACGGTTTACTGGATGAGCGCGGAGACTCTCCAACATAACGCGTGAATTTAAATTTCTATAACGTTGACAGAACAAAATATAAATTTTATTTTTTATAATTTAACAATTTTTCAATAACATTTATTTCATTTTACAAAATAATTTTTCTATTAAGTAAATCATTCATAATTCGAAAAAAGTATTTTGTACCATATATTAAATGTTTATTTAAGTTGTCTTAGAATTATTATTTATTAAAGGTTATGAATGTTGTATCACACATAGTAAGTATATGATATGATTTTATCAGAAATTGTATAGATATTTAAATTATGTGATTTAATATTTTATTTATCGTCTTGGAAAAACACACTTACTCTAGTAAGATTCGAATCCGGGACTTTGAGTCTTCTGCAAATATGCTAACGCTATTTTTTGAACTGACTTGTGAGAGATGTGTTATATGTTGTATATTTAAAAATAACAGCACTTTGCTTTAAATAAAAAAAATTATTTTTGTCTTATTATTAGTCAGATATATTAGCTGTATTCAAGTATAAAGGACACCGCACAATACTTATGGAAATTGGATTTCAGTGGAATTGGCTGAAAATTTAATATGTTGTACATCTTGTCATTTTGATGAAAAGTCTCCATGGTCACAACCTCCAATAATTGACCGTTTGACGTCTACGAGGCGCTACTTGTTAAAAGTGTCATACTTTCTCATTTTTAACGAGTAAGATGCATGCTTACATATTTACATGTTTTTTAATTATTTCTCTGTATAATTTTAAATAAAAAGCTGCAAATATGACATTGACTTAAAGTCAGTGATTTTAAGAATTTAAATCAACATTGTATTGAATGTATTAAATCCCCTCGTTTCTCACTTTGGGGTGCTTGATTAAAGTGAGTTTCCTTGCCTCTCACAGTATGGAATATTTGGTATATACATGAGTTATACACTTGTACAAGTATGTAACTCGTGTATACCTTAATCTGGAGCTATTTCAATTCTATGGTTAATGTTTTTCTTTATTTTGTTATCATCAAGTATGTTATTGTGTGTGTGTAACATGATTGATGGATTTTTTTTATATTATTTTCATACTTACAACCTAAATACCACAAAACGCTAACAATATGTTTACAAGTTCCCAATGTTCTTGCACCGGATTTGCATGTGCAATAATACCCAAAAATTTGTGGGTATTATTTATATACTAATACCCAAAGATTGGATATTAATTCTCTCGCCTCTTACTTGCACTTGCATGTACAAGTAAGAGGCGAGAAAATTCACTTGGATCAAGCGTTTCGAAGTGAAGGGCGAGGAGATTCACGTGAATCAAGCACCCCGAAGTGAGAGGTGAAGCGACTTTAATCAAGTATTCTAAAGTGAGTATTCCGAAATGTATTATAAATTCTATCTTTTAAATATCCCCACAAGAAATAGTCGAGTGGATTTAGATCGAGTGATCATGCTGGCCATTCAATGTAATCCCTTCTTCCTATCCACTTATTTGGGAAAACTTCATTCAAATATTGGTGTATTTGAAAACTGTAATGAGGTGGCGTCCCATCTTACTGGTACCAAATATCATTTTGACGAGCGATGTTCCGTATTACCGGTACTGTTTTTGAAGTGTGGTTAAGTAATTCTTTGCTGTTAGATTCCCCTCAATAAAGAACGGCCCAACAATCCGGTCATTTAAAATTCCAACCCATACATTGACTTTTTGCGGATTCTGAGTATGTGCATCCACGGTAATTGATTCTGTCCCTCGGAAAATTTGACAGACTGAGAAGTCACCATCTTTCTACATACTCGCAGTTCATGATTAACGTAACGTCAGAGCTTAGCCTCATTCTCCTTTATGTCAAATGCGGTCGTAAGCGGCCGAAGCGGCCGTAAGCTCTGACATTACGTTAATCACGAATTACGAGTATGTAGAAAGATGGTGACTTCTCAGTCTGTCAAATTTTCCGAGGGACAGAATCAATTACCGTGGATGTGCCTCGTGCATCCAATAAGAATTTTCATCGCTCCAATATCTACAATTATGTCGATTTACATTCCCGATTAGCTCAAAAGTAGCTTTGTCTGAAAGAACAATGTTACCTATAAATAAAAAATTTCTATCAATATTTAACGTCAATCTTTCGCAAAATTCCATGCGACGATCAAAATCGTCTTCGCATTATTCTTGTACTAAATGAATTTTATATATGGATGGAATTTCTCTTTCAACATGTTGTTGTGCAACTTTTCGAAGTGAATGACATGGATTTTCTATAAAAGCATAACATTTAATGCTTTATTAGAATTTGTCGCTATTGTAGGTCTACCTTGTCTAACTCGATCTTTGATCCTGTTTCTTCAAAACATTATACAGTATGAATTTAGATATACCATTGTTCTCATTTCTAGAAGTTTGATTGAAAAGTTCTGTCACTTTTACGTAAGATCTTTTACGATTACCCCATCTCCGCATCATCAAGAGGGATATATGCTTTATCTCAGTGAGCATTACTACTTTTAACTTCACTCGCACGTATCAAGAAGACGTTTGCTGTCATATGTTCACATGAACTTTTTTTCATGTTTTGGTGTGGGTAGCTCAGCCACAAAGTTTGTTATTTTATTTTAGTTACATATTATAATTGGTCTGTTTATTGGTATCAAACAAGATAAATATGTTAAGGAGTTCGTTCATCTTTTACGAGGAGCGTGCGGTAAGGAGAGCGATTCCTCTATTTAAGCATAGAAAAGAAGGAGATAAAAAGAACCACTATCAACCTAACATATTTGAAATTAAGTTTATAATAATAACATTTTATCAAAAATACTTGATTTTTAGAGTATATAATAATCATTTTTTAATATTAGAACGCTCCACAATAACGGATTGTATGATTGTGTAATATATTACGTGTAATTTAGAATATAAAATTATGGTGAGATATAGCAACATCGCCATTTCTGAATAGTTGGTCGAACTTTGACTTTACATCATAACATAGTTGCTGCTCGAAAATTTGAATTAACACATGTCATATAATGATATCAATGCCTAGACGATGGAAAGGAAAAAAAAATAAAATAAAAGTAAGAAAAAATGTTAAATATCATCATAAGAGAAATCGAGAGAGAGAGAGACAGAGAGAGAGAGAGAGAGAGAGAGAGAAGGGAGAGGGGAAGACAAACACACACACAGATAGATAAACAGATATAGAATAAGTTAAGTATGACAGTTGATTGAAAACAATACCCAAGTGTTACACTCCGATTTTGATGAGCTTTGAATATGTTGTACCCAAGGTCAAAATAAGAGACACGTATATTTTTATACGGACCCATATGACCGTTAAGGAAGTGAAACACCCTTTTGAAAAAAATCGATTTCTTTCTTTCCAAGCGAATATCGTCGAAACTATTATATAAGAGATAGAAAAAAATGTTCTGAATAAAAGTTGAATGGCTTCTCTGAAGAGTACTTTATAACAGTAATTAAAAAAAAAATTTTTTTTAATTATTTTTTATACTTCCACCACCACTTTACATTTGTTTTGATTTTTTAAGAAACGATCTGCCAAATTTGCTAGTCCCAGCAGAAAATAATTTAGACGATGTAGCATTAAATAGACGAGCTACAATATTCATGCATGATGGCGCACCTGCCCATTCTGCACGTAAGATATCTTTTTATTATAAAAATATTTATTGTTTATAAAATTTAAAAGAATCTATCGAAATTAGTTGACTTTTGAGAAGATCTTTCTCAGTTAGAACACTATCTTATAAAAATCCCCCAAAAATTTATTTTTATACTATCATGGATAAAAATCTTACTAACAATAATCATTATCACAATGAGAAAGAAATTTTCGATTCAAGTAAATATGTTATTAAGATCATTCAAGCAACTTATTTACTTCACACAAGTAAATATTACTTCAAAGAAGTAAATAATACTTCAAAGAAATAATATTTTCTACAAACAAGTAAAATTTATTTATGTGAAGTAAATAATTTGCTTGAATGGTCTTAATAAAGTAACACATTTACTTGAACCACGAAAATTTTTTCACAGTGTACATACATAGAATAACTTGCTTTTATACAATGATTTCTCGTTAATTCGATCAATTAGAATTAATACTAAAAACATATCGTTTGTTTTTTTTCAAACTTTACATTCAAATGTAATTATCCATTAAAATACTTTTAATATCAACTTCAATAAATCTTATTTAAAGGCATAGTTCGCCGTTATCTTGATGAAACGTTCCCTCAATGGTGTGGAAAAGGTTCAGTAACTCCGTGGCCTGCTCGATCTCCGGATTACAATCTGTGTGATTTTTTTCTTTGGGGAGCAATAAAAGAAAAAATATTTATACACCGCAACATCGAGACAGCTGACAAGATGACGGAATTAGTATTCCGCACCATTGAAAGAATTGATAATATTCAAGTTCAAAGAGCTACGCAGAATGTACAGAAACCTGGGACCGGAGAGAAGCTAGGCTCTTCGCCTCCGACTAGTCGGACCATTCCGACCCGCCGACTAGTCTCTACGGAGAAGCCTCCTAGGTCCGCCTTGGGGTGAAGTGTACTTTGCCTCAGTCGAGCGTTCTTGGCGACGGTCCGCACTCTACCTCTCGCTTTCGCTGTCGCTGGGATCAAGCGTGCTTGATCACCGTCAAGCGTTCTTGACCATCGGCTTTCCTTAAAAGCCACCTCCAATCCGATTGCACCGTCCAACACTAACGGGGTGAAGTGTCTTCGCCTCTGCCAAGCGTTTTTGGCAGGGCCGGCGCATCCTAGCCAGCACACATTCGCGCAATAATCAACCACGTTCGCGTTCGGGAATTGAAGCCCGCGCTGTATTATGCCGCGACGCGCCCCCGATCACGGAGCGCGTCGCGCTCGCCGAACAAGTACTAGAAAAAAACCGGTACGTGTCGCACATGCGTTGCCCGAAATAGCACAAATCAACTGATCGCCGTAAAACCAGATCGCGATATATAATCTCGCTCCGGTACCGTGGAAAGCAATCGCAAATATTAATCGAACCGGGAATCAGTTTGCCGCCGAACTGTTTACATCGCCGCTTCGACCACTACGGTTAATTACCTTTATGTAAACCGCCCTTCTGGCATCACAACGCGCTTCAAGAAATTGCTCGCGAAAGCGCTCCGACCGACATTCGTAAATTCACCGTGGTACGCCTGTAAATTTACCGATGTCGCTCTGTAAAACTTAATCCGCCTATAATCACATTAGCTCTTCGACACTTTGTCGTACATCGCATATGATATCATCTCGCTGTATTATATCTCGTTTTCCGATTATAATTGTAAATGTCGACTCACAGAATATTGAATAAACCTTAGTTGTATTTCTCTATCTAAATACTCGTCTAACTCTCTCGGACCCCTGGAAATCCTGACGAGCTACGTTCGTGCACGATAAAGCAGGGTCGTTACAAGGCAAATCATTATGAGTGCATGATCCCTTGTTTTCATTATCAATAAATATTAGTAAAGATATTCAAAGTCAGGTTGTACAGTATATACAGAGGTATTTTACAATCGTTGTAAGTTAGTCACCGTGTCAGTGCAGGTAGAGCATCTGCGTTATAATTTTTTACTCGCATACTTTTACTTTTCTAATTTAATTTTCAACAAATTTGTCTTTGTAAACAAATTAATTTGAATATTTAATTATTAAGAAAGATTGCGTTTGGTTTCCAATCCGAGACATGTGAGTTAAAAATTATGACGTGGATGCTCTACTGGCCACGACGACTAATTTACAATGGTTATAAAATACCACTTTATGTAATACGCAACCTGATTTTGAATAGATTTACTAATTTTTTATTAGAATACAAGGAGCCATGTACTCATAATGATTTGCCTAATTGATAAGCATATTTCAAGCTATTCGAAAAATATTTTTTAAATTAAAAATAATTTTTTAATTCTTGCCGACTCTTTGTTACCTTTTTTTTTAACGATGGGAAACGCTCATGCTGGCCAGGCTGGCCAGACCTGGGAGTGTGTGACTCGGGAGAGGAGCCTTGACCATTGTCAGGGTTGTTCCCAACCCGTCTACCCACTAAAAATAACCATCGAGACCACCTTCGGCCCCCGATAGGGAGGGAACCCCAGAACCGACAGTACGCCATTACTTCAGGGCCCCTCCATAAGGGGGATCGGAGCGTAAGCTCCCCGACGCGCCACTTGCATCGGGTTGGGAGAAGGGCATGTAGAGACCCAGCCGAAATACATCAGCTACGCGGGAGGTGGCCTCCTGACCCCCGGAGGGCCCAGCCACCCCCTCGTCCGTTCGGGGCCAGGGACTAGAAAGTCCCATGCCACGGAGCAGACCTTTAAAAGGCCCGCCCCACCGACCGTCCATGATTGGGCCATAAAAATATGGCCCAGGTGGCAGGACCCTCCCGGCGGGGGAGACCCCACTCGCTGAGCGGCTCCAAGAAGCCAGGCTCACGCCCCGCTAATCTCCCTCGGACGATGGGGGTGACCGCGGAGCGAGGCCTAGGGCCGGTGACACCCGTAGGCATCACCGCGCCCTGTCACCGAGGATGGGCGACCCGGGGGACGACACACTAGACGATCTCTCGGGCCTTCCCTCTGCCCGAGCGGGAGTGCTCGTCCCGAGAACTCTCCTCCCCCTTTGCGGGAGAGAGAGCGGTTCGAGCACCACCCTGGTCTCGGGGAAACTACCGTCGCCCGTGAGGTAGATCGTCGACCCACCTACACAGGCCCTCTTAGATAATGGACTCACCCCTGAGCTCACAGAGCTCAGGGACGAGTCCAAGATCTCGATCACAACCGTGTCGGAGGCCCCCGCAACAAGGGCCTTCGTCATGGGAGGGGTCTCCTCCATGTCGACCTCTATCGCCCCCTCATCGTCGCCTCCGGCTGCTACCCCGGGTGCGGCGGGCGAGAGCGAAGGTGAGGGAGGCTGACCCTCCGCACGCGGCTCCACTAGAGGCTCCTGCTTCTCCCCCACCGGAGAAGGGGGAGTCGCCGCCTCCCTACCCCTCATTAGAGGTGGGACGCGGCGACACTTTTCATCGCCAGGGCGATGGTTAGCCGCCCTGCCTCGTCTGGCATACTCGGGACAGTGCAGCCTGTTGCCCGTCTCCCCCACAGTTGAAGCAACACCGGGCCCGGTCCACCAGACTCGGGCACCGGTGCTGCGTGTGGCCCTGAACCAGGCAGCGGAAACACCGCTGTAGAGGTGCACTGAGCATCTCCACGTGGGCCGCCACTCAGCCCAAGGTCACCTTCCCTTCCCGGGATAGTTTCGTAGCCGCCGCGGCCGGGCACTGCGCGATGGGACCGGTGCACTTGGACACCGTACAATTAGATACGATATTTTGGATACGGTTCCATTAGACACCGTTCAGTTGCGCACCGTACACTTGCACACCGTTCAGTTGCGCACCGCTCACTTGCACACCGCTCACTTGCTCGGTAGGGGACCTCGCTGACATGGTGGGTGCGGGAGGGGATGGGCCGTAGGTCCACCCCCTTGCACCTCCCCCTTTGTGCGTGCGTGCGTGCGTGTGCGGTGCGCTTCTTTTCGTGTCTAACTGAGCGGTGGGCAAGTGAGCGGTGTGCAACTGAACGATGTGCAAGTGTACGGTACGCAACTGAACAGTATCTAATGAAATCGTATCCAAAATATCGTGACTATTTGCACCGTGTCTAATTGTACAGTGTCCAAGTGAAGACCACTCCTGTGCAATTACAGAGCCCAGGCCCTGGCGGCTACGCACCACCCGGCCGACCTTGACGTTCGCCGCGGGACACCCACCGTAGGAGGCGACTGCATTCGCCATCTCCTCCGAGG
>QKQZ01008230.1:0-14780 GCA_003595255.1 Solenopsis fugax | reverse complement strand
AAAAGCCTTCTACGGTCATAGCTGTATCTTATTGCTTTATATTTACTTGTGTGATTTTATATATATATTTTTATTTTTTATCTAGATAAATTCAAATTAAATCATCTTTATCTTATCTAAGATACATTTACGTAACTTATCTTATCTTTATCTAAATAAATTTTAAGTTATCTAAGCGCAACACTGTTCATTTTAGACCGCGGATTTTCAGGACAATTTCGAAACGACTCCTTGCTTTAGGAATTAAGGTATTGATGTAATCAAAATAAAAGATTCCTTAATAAGAAATGTATAAAAAGAAGAATTTATGAAAAACAAAATGTTACGTTTTGTAAAACATTATTCGTCGTTACAGGACGAACTTGTGATTGATTCAAGCTCGCAGCGTTTCTGCATAAGATTTTCTCATCTCGATGGTACTACGCGCTTCGTCGATTGCAATGATTCGCGCAAATTGAAAATTGTTCGAAGGTGTATAATTACGATGGCTAATAATTATCGTACTTGCACACGCATCAGCGGCCCTTGACCGCGCCCCGCGGTTCGGACGCCGCGCCGCGCCGGAGGATATAGCGGCTAATCGGCGACGGCGAGTATTCGTGACCGATACAGATGCAAGTTTAATGGACGGACAAGATACCGACACGTCCGGAACTGCACGCTCGCCGGAGGCACCGCTGACCGCGGCGTAGGCGTAGGAGGCTTTATTCACGTCATTCACGACTTAAGACATAGAGCTGGCGATGCTCGCAAAAAGCCGTCCGCGTTGTATCTTCCGATCGTTGATCTTTGCCCGCGCTGAAACGAGAACGGCTCTCTTGACTCTTTATGCTCTATTCGTGACGGATATTATACAAAATGTTAATTACTAGCCTTGCCCAGCTTTTGTGCTCAGGGACAATTGCGGAACTGTCTTGGAGAAAGTTGAAAATAAAAGATGGGACAGTTCTGTTAGTTAATGCTTTCAATTTACGTCCGACAGGAAATTTTATATTTCTGCATAAAACGGAAGAAAGTCAGCAACGACATTGTAGCATTTCAAGTTACTTAAAGCCATTGTGCGACAATTTATTATTTGTATAACATGGAACTTTGAAATGTATAATTATACATATATGCAAATGAGAGATACCAATAACACTGTTATTACCATGTAAATACTATATTTCTATCTAATGACTATTTCTGCGAAGGAAAAAGTAATATAAAAGATGTCAAATCGCTGTAATTTTTAGTTCTGATTAATAGTATTAATATAGTTATGTTATAAAATAATGTTTAAAGGCTTGTAAACACAAAAAAATAATACACGAATTGGGACATAGACGGATTCATGGATATATTATTTTTTCTACATTCTAATTTTAAATCTATGTGGTGGAACAACCTAATTTTCTCGCAATTTAACGCCATTTTTGTTGCATGAAAGAATAATTTCACATCCCATAAACGATAAGCAGGGGAACAATTAATTTTAATTTTTATATACTCCTCAATTATAATATATAGTCTACATCCGTGTTACATAAGGTTCCTTTTAATATCTTGGACATGACGTGATATGACATACGTGTTTACAGTTTATTAGAATACACTTATGACTTGCTTTGTATTATTCTATAAAGTTAATTAGATTACGTAAATAGTTAAACAAATTTTATTAGATTTTGTAAACAATTAACTTAATAATATATTACAAGTTTACATAAAATGTTTTACTATACAAATTTAAAATTTTACTTTAAATTTATTTTAATGCTAAAAAATGATGACCGATAAATACCACTTTTGTTACGAACACCTTCGAAATAACATTGAAATTGCTTTGTGACTGAATCGAAACGGTCACGCTGTTTCAACGTAACTGGTACTTAAACAAACGTTTTGTTTCAATCAATTTACAGCCGTGACTGCAATTTGAAAAAAGGAAGCACTCAATGTTCAGTAGATGAATAAAAAAATAAAATGGTAATTATGTTTGAGAGGAGAGAAAATCACTTTGACGCTATGCGATTAGGCATCGTTTTTTACCCAGCACTTTTTTGCTTGTAATAAAGATTAAACATGCAAAAAAGTAGTATTGCAACTTTTTCACAAAATCATGGAATTAAAGAAGATCAATTAATCTTGTATATCATCGAGCAATTCGTAATCTATCTTATATTATTGGAATATATTCTCTGAATAGTTTCGACCTTAAAAAAGATGAATCCATATTCGGGCTTGGGGAAATTCGCGCGAGACGCCCTCTTTTCTTCGTGGCCGAGATATTGTGCGTGCATCGCGAGAAAAAAGAAAGGATGTCAGTGGTCAGAACAGGTCGGCGATGCGGAGGATGCTACGCTTGGTCGGCCGGACCGGACGCGACCTTTTACTCCCATTTTGGTCACGAGAGCCGTTGATCCAGAACTTGAGAAAGCTACAGAGATCGGCGCGGCGCGGCGGAAAGAGGAGGTGATGGGATACGATGCTTGGCATCGTATCTTGGGCGATCTTGCAGTCTAATTGTTCATGACGCCTAGAAGAAGCTTAGTAACTTTCATCTTTGTCAAAAGTGGGGCTAACGCGGCCTTTTCCGCCTTTCCTTTACCCAGGTACCGAGCGAATCGACGGGTGCTGTGTGCGCACACACCTGTGAGCTGTGAGATAATTGAAAAGTGTCTGGAAAAAAATCGGAGAGTAATTTTGCCCTGATTGGGCTTGGCCGTGGGAACGCACTTGTACGTATGAATAGTTGTAGATTGTAATGCAAACGGTCGATAGACCATGACAGTGATCGACCGTGCAATTTCCTTAATCAACGATCCAGGAAATAAAAATTACGCGTATTGTATCGGCCTTGATTACGATATTTACGATGTATGCCTTATTTTCTTCACATATTGTATCAATTGTTATTTATGATCCACATATTGTATCACTGTTACTTATGGACCAATAGTTGTCGATCTATTTCTGAAAATGTCAAGACTAAAAATCTTAAGCAATACAACAAGGAGAAGTCTGAACTCTAAGCAATGTAATCTTAGACGCGAAAATTGTCAGATCTGTACACTGAAGACCGTTAGCATAAATGTCGAAACATATGTTATAGTTTATGTTATGTTTTAATACAGTCTTAACACAAGAAATTATCAAATATATATTATTTTCGACAACAATAATTGTCGTGGCTCCTCAGCTCATTCTAATATTGATTGTAAAAATCTTAAGTTTGTTTCAATGATTTTCTTGCGAGTTAACTAATGGCATCAACAGGAATACAGACTAAGTTTAACTAATCTATAGCTGTCGAAAGTGAATAAATATGTCAGTGAAAGTCAATTGTATATTCCTAATATGTGTCAAATATAAACTAATGCTAATGACACACAGCTGTCGCCAGTAGATAGTACAGACGCCTCAAGCAATATTGTGCATTAGACGAGGTAGCTTAAACGGTCAATAATCGCGAGAAATTGTTTGATTTTGGGATGGCTTTCCGCAATACCAGCAGGAAAGACGTTGCATATAAAGGAGTGTCTCACATGAGAAATTCAAAAGAGAGTCGCTTGACTACTTTCGCGAAGAGCGCGTTGCAAGAATGGGAAATGTGGGTCGAGATCGGGACTTCAAAGTCATTTCGAGCGAGAACTCTTCTGCGATTTTTATATTTAAATATAATCTATAACAAGAGAAATCTAGTTCGAAGAACAAAATTCTAATCATAGTTAAATTCTATAAAAAATTTGGCTTACACAATCTCCGATGTCATCGATTGAAAAAAATATTCGCCTTGACTCTCATTAGTATTATTTTTATACTTGATCAAATGGTTTGTAGACATTTGCTAATTATAATTAATTTTTTGATTCTTTATTCTTAAAAGTTCATAATGGTTTAATTTTTATTTTCCAAATAATCAGTCTATATTGTGTGAGATTTACACGCAAAGTTTTAAAAAATAAAAATAGAAAGAATAAGAAGAAATACTTTTCTACTTGATATGACATGGAATTATTTTGGTTGCAGAAAACTCGTTTCCAGAAGTCGTCTATGAGGCAATGTGATCGTGACATACCGTCTGTGGTTGAAGAGAAGCGTTTACAAGATTCCGCGGTAATGGATCCAACCGTAAAAGGTACAAAGGGCTCGGCCTAAGCAAAGTCCTGGGAAAAACGACTCGCTAGCTACTTTTATGATGACCGCGAAAAAATATGAATTCTTCCAGTTTCAAAGAATCCGAGAAATTCGCATTTGCGAATATGCTAGCGGAGAAAAAAAAATGCTCACAGTTCACATCGATAGTTTGCAACAGTATATTTTATATTTGATTTGAATAAGAAGTTATTATGTTCTGGTATCATTATTAATTTTTTTTATAAAACTTTGTAATTGAAAAGTTGATTTTTATTAATTTATTAATTGTGTGTGATAGAGAGATATTTATCAAAATTTAATATGGATAATTTAAATTAATTACTGACAAGTAACCAAATTTAATTTATCTAATTTAATTTAACTTATTGTTAGTATAATAAATTTTACATTGTTAGATAAAAATTATGTGTCTTATGAGTATAATTCTGTATTTCATATTTGAATATTAAATCCGTCGTTGAATTACTAAGTTTTTCACAGGAAGAATAAAACGATATCATAATAAAATTAAATCTGCAGACTTTCACATATTATGAGTAATAAATTTGTAGCGATATAATGAAAAAGCAATAAATGTCTCCGATAAAGTAGATTTAATATTTTATTCGCTATTAAAACTTACATCGTTAGTCATCTATCTGAAGTAAAAGTAAGTAAAAGTATTTGTCGCAAAATAAGCTTTATTTTGTAATCCCAGTCCATCTCTAGAAAGTTAAGTTTATTTATTTTTTTTAAAAGTATATTGATCATCGCTGGGTAATTGAAAGAAAGTCCTTCATAAATGTTATTCCTACTGTCGCCATCCGATCTAACGATAAATCATGCGATTAGATCAGAGATTAATATTACTTTGTTAATAAAAGCGTATAATGCTCAATAATTCTATTAAGTGAAACTAAAATTGCTAACTGTGTGTTAAATAGAACTTCCACAATGTTGGCTGATGGTACATGAGTACAATCGTTTGTTTGTACAATCACTCGTTTGTAGCATGTGCTAATGATATAGTAAAATAGAAACGTCCGCTTTCTTTTCTTTTTATGGCCTTATTATCATGTAACATGATTAGGTGGAATTTACAGCCGCGTTAAGTTGCGAATAATGTGAAATATGTATTACGCTCGTAGATGTATTACGAGATGAGTTATTTAACTCACCTAATATTCATGTAGTTATAACGTAATGGAGGCAACGCCGTTTTTAAATCGCCGATTTCTCATAATCTTAAAACAGGGAAACTACAACAATCCGTATAAAAATTACGTAAAAGAAAAATCGAGGAAAAGCTTATCTCGAAAGTTTTTAAGCGTTCTTAACATATAGATCGAAGATAGATACTCCGTTACTCCGATAATATTTAATAAAATATTAAATCTAATTTATGATGACTTGAAGGCGTTTATGCCTATTTCACATCCTTCTCCTTTTTCATTTTCTTACCTTATAATATTCTGATTCAACTACGAAGAAATTATAGTTCTTCAGCATGAAGCTCTTACGCGGAAGAGTCATGCGTCTATAAAATTTAGACATATATAGCGCACCTTGCGGCACGTCTCGGCACGATCTACTCGTACATTATGTACGTGCAAGATGATCCAGCTCGTTGATGCGTTTCAAGAAGGAAATTGCTCAAAGTGGGTTAGACGGACAATGTTCGCATACACTTCCTTCGGATGGTGTTTGACCCATAATACTTATATCGTTACTGGCCCGTACAACGCTTGTACATAACATTATCATTGACTGAAAATGCTCATAAAGAATATGTTATACATTTGACACATTTCTTCAAAATAATAAAACAATTGTCTGCGTAGAAATTCAGATATTGGCGAAAATATGGTAAATTCTTAAGTTCTTTATTGTTTTTTTTTAATTTAAACTTTTATTTAAATTTTTCATGTGCGTTGATAATTTGGTAAACAAAAAGTAGGAAAAATTTTGCTTCTGTGTGTTATATTGAATCGATTAATTTCTTACTACGTCTGATTTAATTACGGGTTTTACCGCAACGCTCATTGAACTTGCGGTTAAACTTGTTTCTCTTTATAAAATTTTTATCTGACCTACAGAAGTTTCGCTGTTTTAGTTATCACGCATAACAAGTATTCAATTTAATTCGTAATAGCTAAGCTGTATAAATGTGCTAATATTAATAACGCAATTAAAATAAAAAATTACTGTTACATAATTACAGATATTAATTAAAAAAATATATCTTGGAGTATTTCAAATTGACAAATAAATAATTATTGAGTAATAGTATACAAAATATTTCTGAAAATTAATCTCTGGATCAGTAGAAAAGATATATGGATTTTAGCTAATTTTTACAAGAACAACAGCCTCTGTTTAGATTTCTGCACGTACTTCAGCAATGTTTATTATCATTTTCACTGTGATGTATTCATCTCAATAATTAAGGGTATTATAACCATCACACTATAGATATTCTTATTCAAATGATTGTAGGCGATGATCGATTTGAATGGTTTGTGCTGAACTAATCGTACTCTTTAGGCAGACAACCTGACGTATTGTATATTGTAAATGCAACAATAAGGATCACTTCCTATTCTATTTTAAACTGGCCGACCGATTGTGACCTGAACAATAGCGTTGCATGACAACAGAAAGAAAGTACGTGGTGAACAAAGGTGAGCGTCATTCTTGAATTTGCGTTTAATTTTCTGTAACTTTATATGGCACTTCCTCTTTTGCAGATCTCGTTCCATTTTGTAAATCGCAACCATTACCTAGCAAAACAGAAGATGTGATTTTATATAATTTTTCTCTTTATAAAAATAAATCTTAGAAATTTTGTCGAACTGACTTTTGAAGTCAATTGTTGTTCGTTTTTACAAACTCAGATTTTATTAAAATTCAAAAATATAAATACAATTAAAGAAGATAGTTTGATCGGAGTCATTTATATGTATGGATTATTTTAAAATAATTTTACATTAATTAAAGATAAATGTGATTAATACTTGATTGATTATTTGGACGGTTTTGACAGATACACAAGAGAGTGACATACTTTTTGACAGATACATGAGAGAATGGCATACTTCTTGAATGAATTATTCTTGTCACCTGGACATCCGATTAATTGATTTTGACATGACACTTTTACTTATCAATAAGGTTACTTTCACTATAACAACAGCCTCTGAAGAAGCCGCGAGCCATTCTGCTTTCAACAAGTACATGTACTTTATACCGTGTACATGCAAAAAGTGCTTTACTTTCACCCACGCTCATTGTTATTTTATGTCTGGCTGACTACTACTACTAGTTCGAGTAAACATCGCCAACGAGGTCGACCGCATTAATATCGTTTACACGTATGCGAACTCCTTGTCCTCTCGTATAAGTTTATTCCGTGCTGAATTGTCGGATCATTAAGTTGTGCGTGAATACGAACAAGGAAATAGGTTGCGAGACCTACTCGTGAAATCCTATTTCAGAATAACATGTAACAATAACCCCAGTAATTTAAGATTTTTGTTAAAATTTTGCGTAAAAATTGATTATACATACGTCTTATTAAAATTTGCAGTTCACTATAGAGAAATTGCGTAAACTGTTAGAGACTAATATTAATCGGAGTATTGAAAAATTTTTAAAGATGGTTGTATGATAAGAAGAGTTTTATTATAAAAAGTAATTTTTTGACAAATTATAGCTTCTTGTAAAGAAAAATCAATTTTTTACTCGATATTTTGTATTTTTAATTAATTTCTATATATTTTTTGTATTCAAAGATATATAAATTTATAAAAAAGTATGTAAGAAAAATACAGCCCATACGCACACACATATATAAAGATTATTTACGATCGCATCGTATCTTTGAATTTTTACCGAGTCACGTGATCGTTTCCGCGAATGACGGCACTCCATAGATCATCCTTGATCTCGATCTAGCGCGCGAAGGGGCCGGACATTGCACATTCTTCGCGGACGTATTACGAGCTGTTGCGAGCTGCGATAATATCGAGACGGGGTACACCACGAAGGTGCGAACGCATCCTCACGAAGAAGTGGAAGGCACCTCGTTAATCCATTTCATTCTCGCGAGGTAACGAACCTCCGTTTCTTCCTTCTATCACACCAGGATGGTTACTTACAGCTTGTCACTGACTTCAAGATTCTACGAGTTAATGTCCTATCGTTCTCAATTTCATTCTACATATTCTTATTAACTAGAATAAAAAAAATCTCATTACAATAGTCGCTATTAGCAAAAAATGTCATTTATCATGAATCGAGGCACGTCTCGTCGAACAACTTCTTTTGAAATCTAAGCAACTGCTTTTCGTGCATCGAGCGATCATCTTTTTACTGTAGCTTTTCATCCTTTCTACTATCGTATGAGTCGAGCGTATCTTTCTCGATGGAGGCTTCTCGCGGTCCAATATATATATATATGTATATGTGAGCGATTGAACTTTCATTTCCATTCACATCGCCATTTATACTGCCTAGAGCGATTAATCCATTTCTCCTTTTAACGCTCACGAGCGTTACTACGCGTCTGATTTATTTTCGCTCACGTTCGCCGGCGTTTTTCCTTTCACCTCCCTTTGACGTGGCCACTCTCGACTGCTCGGTCAATTCCGCCTCCGGGGAACATCCTTTATCTTTCACGTGTACCCGGTTGCCTCTTCCTCTCGGCTGGTGAACGGCTTTTAAGAGTATCGCATGCGGATTTCACGTGCTACCCGGCGATCAGTACCGACTTAGGACGATCATAATTGCTTTGATAGGTTTTTAGAGCAAAATGATTTCGACGTGTTTTCTGTACATTGGTTTGAAGAAAGCACTCTTCGAAATTTTATTCCTTGAATACTTAATCAAGGACAAATGGTGGATAAATGTATGTACAGCCATTTAATGAAAATTTTAGATAAAAATCATAAGAACATAAAAAAATATATTTACTTTAATATACAACTATACATGTACACGGAAAGAACAGTTTTGCTGCAGTATCTACAAATGTAATTAGATATGAAAATAATTTTTCGTTGAACTGCACTGAAAAAAAGACTAATTATAACTACCAAATGTATAGTGAAATAGTATCAATTAAATATTTGGTCAATGTAACCAAAAATAATTTTACTTTTCTATTTAGTAACTTGTACTAGATTTGATAATATTTATTAAACATTTAGTAAAATAAAATTATTTTTGGTTATATGGACAAAATATTTAATTGATACTATTTCACTATACATTTCATAGTTATAACCAGACTTTTTTTTCAGTGCATCAAAATAAATTTGTAGGACGTATGATGAACAGTTTTGTAACATTTTAGCAATCAGCTTGTATAAGCGTTCTACATAATTATTTTGATAGTCTAAGGAAATTATATTTCAGATCTGTATCTAACTAAATTTTTAAATATTTTAGCAAAACCTTTCGTGTCTGTATACTTACGATGTATACGATCCTTATAGCCACTTATTTCACGGAAATTTAACGACTACACTTGGATATGGTTAGCACGTCGAATTTTCCATCGTTTCTTGCTCACGAATGATCTTTTTGTCGAAGCCTCTTCGTCACGGGAATAAAATAATGTTTTTTTTGATCTTAATGCAAGTGCGTGTGGCTCGTTCGAACACTCTGACTTTCGCTTAACAAAAACGAGAGGCTGATGTTTACTCTTTCAATTGTGAAATTTCTAGTAGAAAGTAATGCGACTAGTTATTATAATAATTGTGAGCTGCTGTTCATAATACATTGTTAATCATTGTGTTCTGTGGAGAGACGAATTTCTGTGAAGACTGCCATGTAGGCCATGAATAACATTTTTAACTCACGTGCAGGGGCGCCATTGAAAGTAAAGACCGTTTCGCACGGCTTTGCAGGAGCATTCACAAGCATTCTGTTGCTGATTTGATGCGATATCAAAATCTATTTTCCATCTATGCATAAATTTATTAAAAAAAAGAGTATGTTTTCTTTAGAGGATATTTTTAGATTTCAGAAAAATTTTTTAACATTTTTTCGTGCTTCTTTAAATCGAGATTGAAGAAATAAAAAATATAAATTGAACATATTATATACAAAAATTACTGTTAATTATAAGTTGGACAGATTCGTGACGAAGGTAAGGAAAGCGCATAATACAATCGTGCAACTTTTCTTGTAGAGTATACACTGATGTATACATAAGTAATCGTTGAATTTGCAAGAAATCGAATAGCAGGAACAATCCGTGAGTGTTTTGCACTCTCGATCTCGCGAACGAGCACGACTCGCATTCGCTTCGAGACAGCGTGCCTGCACCGCTTTAAATAATAAAGCGGCGCCGGACGTAATTGCAAGCCGTAACGTAATAAATAATACGGTGCGGCAAAGATGCGGATTACCACGTGTAAAGCGAACGATAGAAGGTGCACGAATAATTAGTACGCGATTGCGAGCGAAGCCAAGTTCCTTGCTACCGTTACGAATCCCGCGAAATGGATGTGGTATGGTACTGAAGCGATAGAGATCTTGCTCTCTTAACGTCCGTGCACGCACATAAACACATTTCAAAGGATAGAGAGCACTGATGAAAACAATTTCTTTGATGAGTTTGTCATTGACTTTTTTAAAATAAAAAGTTCAAGTATACATCGAGAACAAATTGTTAACTTGATTAAATTCTTCAATTTGATTAAATAAATATTGAACTTCACTTCCACACAAGTTCTAATACACTGAGAAAAATCTCTCGGAAAAAATCAATATAATATTGTAGACTTTATTTTGTCAGATAAAGAACTTTAAATTGTAATATAATGGAAAATAGACAATACACAGATTAGCTACAATTTTGTAGCAAATTTATTTTGTCACATGCAAACACAAAAACTGTGACTCTGTGAAACAAATTCGCAAATAAATACTACAATATTTTACAGCCTTAAACAGTTTGTCAAATGATTTAAGACAGGTTTCTTAGAACAATTTTTTAGACTTATTTATTACAATTTATCCCTATCCCTATTTGTACTATTATTTGTAGAAGATAATTCCCCAATTGTACTATCTAATGCTACATTTTTTTCTGAGTGTATACTCAACTTTAATATATAAATACTTAAACCGAAGAATTTTAATCAAGTTAACAACTATTTTTCAATGTAAAAGTATTCCTTTTTCAAGTTTAAATTTCTTTATCCAGATATCAACGAGAGGAACTTTTTTTGAACAATGCAATAATGCAATATATGAGTTGTTTGAAAATGACATGACTTCTTAAATAACACTTTTTAATGGCGTGATTTTTCGTGTGACTTTTTTCAAGTGTGATCTGATTGTCTTGAGATTATCTTGAGATGTCAAACACAATAACTGTGAAGAGATGTCAAACGAAAACCACTTGACACATTAATTCGAAATTTGTACGTCAATCATACAAAGAATGAAACTATTTACTGAATTGTCAAGTACATGAAAAAATCATGGCACCAATATGTCACTTAAGAAATTTTACAACTCACGTTAAGTCGAACGCTTAATGAAGTAATCGAAAATTTTAGCCAACAAGTAGTACTTTTCTTATTTCTCATTCCCTATTTATATATGTTGTATTATTTGTAACTTATATTATTTGTATTTCTCAGATACTCTATTCTAGAATTTGACTTAAAAAATGTGAAACTATGAGAAATGTTCAAGTACTAACAACGTCCTCATGCGTCCTGTGAGGGCTGTGAGCGAAATGCGCAAGCATCTTTAACTCTCCTTGAATATTATGCGCGTTCACTCTCACACCTTGACCTTCCTCAACCGGGAAGTCAACAGCACCCTCGGGGAATATGTACGAGCACGTAAAAGCGCATGTATAAACGTGTCTATTATGGTGTGCTGGCCGACATGAGTGTAATTCCAATGTAGTCCATTTTCAGGCGACGAGAAACTAGCGCCCATTATCGCACGTTTGTGTAATTAAATGGATAATTAGTTCCTTCCAATTAACATTCTAACGGTCCCGAACCTTGTCATCATAAAAAAGAAAAAAAAGAAAAAAAAAGAAAAACTTGTAATATTACTTTTTTCACGATTATTTCTTTATTTGTATGTATTTTATTTATTATCTCTTAAATCGTATTATTAATTATGATATCTTTTAGAATGTGCACTGGGATATGCTTTGTATAGTTCAATTTTTATTTTTTATCATATATCTTTTTGTTTTTATATTTATCTTTAGTGCTTGCAAGCGTACGATTCTATTTCTTATTGTTACATAAAACGAGAAGGAGAAAAGTAAGTTTTTTTTTATATCCGACATTGTGCGCGTTTATTTCAATTTTATTGTGAAACATATTACCTGACGAGAGCTGATTTGCCGAGAGCACATCATCCTCTCCCGGTTGAAGACGTACTTCCATTTTTTTCAGACGTGAATGTAGATCTCTCGTGTGTAGGAAGAGAAAAAGTGTACTGGATATCGCTACTAAAGCGATCAGCTCGATTGTCCTGTAAGCAAAAAAATGATAAATTAATTAATATTATTATATTATAATTATTCAATTGCATTATATTATTATTCGTTTGTTTAGCAATTATAATGCATATATTATTCGTAATTTTGCTTAGCCTACGAGATATTGCTTCTATTATACGTGACAAATAGTAATATCTGCTTGATTCGTAAACAATGAAGAGTTTAATTTGTGACAGTGCGAAATGGCAGAGCGAAATTGCGACGCCGAGAAGCCCTTTCGCAAGTTAAATATTACGAGCCGATCGTCATCTAGGTTGGCAGTGAGCGAATCAGGGCACGGCGAAACCATCTATCTCGTAATTGGTCGTCCCGTCTGGGAGATGATGTTTCTCCGTATGACCTGGTTCTCGAAGAATATCCGTCGACCGTGAAGCTTGACGGTCGCTTCAATTTCGCGGGGTCGACGCAACAGGTGTATCGTTTACCACGTATATGTTCGCACAAGTACTAAATTGTGTGTGTGTGTGTGTGTGTGAAGAAAAGTCTTGGAGAACTCTTACTTTTCACAGACTTGACGATGGTCCGTTCGAAAAAGAACTATTTTTAAGAAGATTAATCTCAAAGAAATGTGCACACAGTAAAAAATTGTGCGTCCATATGTTAAAATTTTCTTGTGTTACCACGTTTTGATTATTACTTCAATGTAAAATTAACATACCACTGATATGTTATTATTTTTATAACATTTTCATGTGTTACATTTATGTCAACTTTATAAATTAACACTTTGTGTATGTCTCTTAGAAATGGAATATTATTTTGAGTACTTTTAACATAATTATTTCAAATAATCAACATGTCTCAAAATTAATTTAACATGATTGCGAACGAAAATGTTCTATTAACATTTCCTATGAGTAAAAATAAATGTAAAGTACTGTGTCAATTACTTAACATTTTGAATTTGTCAATAAGTAACATGATGAATAAGAGTTATTTTAACTTAAAATTTAGAGTGGACTTTCTGTGACATACAAAAAATGTCCCAGAAAGTCCAAATTTTTTACTGTGCAGGCATCTCTTACGAGGTCTTATGGCATAAAAACGTTACTAATTAATTGCAAAACGTAAAAGACTGTGAAGGAAAGTACTGTAACACGTTATTAGCTTAAGGCCTCTCTGAATGCATTATTGCCCTCGAGCCCTTCCATTTAACGAGCTGTGTAATACACGTGGGGAATAGCAACGGCATGGCGGCATTGCGAATCGCCCCGTGATAGCAGTCGTTATTCGTACGGTATATCATAAATAATGCAATAAACGTTGCATTAACGCGATACAGGCGGCGCACGCGAGACCATTGTAATCGATTCCTTCCACGATTACCAAGTTTCAAGATTGCGCGAGGCAATGCATAATAAATCGCGAGGCGCCTTTATTATGAAGCTCACCGGTAATCTTCGACCCGGCAATGGAGCCACGAGCGAGAAGAAATAATTGATTTTCTTCGCGTCGTTCGTCAGCGATTAACCTGCAAGTATCACATCGGAAGCTACGATTAAAGAGCCACGCCGGAATGAAATCCGTATCTAATTGTCTCGGCATTTCCTTCTGTTATAATCTGTGAACGTGTCGCTGTGTAATCTTTGATCTTCGAATGTAGTACTTTGCTCGATCTCACGCGACCGCATTAAGAACTCTATGCAATCGTCCTACATACAACTTTGGCTTTAAATGCGCGTCGCCGATTCTGCAATTATGTATCTCACTGCCGCAACCGTACTGATTTAATCTTTATTTCAAATATATATCCAATTAAGTCATGGAAAAATAACTGAATATTAAAGATTTCTATTACTTTATAATAATGGGCATATAAGATGTTACACTTGTCTTTTTATCTAACAAGGGAACGGTCGGAACTGACGGTTCTTCACCGATTTTGATGAACTTTGGATACGTTGTACACTGAAAAAAAAGTCTGGTTATAACTACCAAATGTATGGGATCAATTAAATATTTTATCAATATAACAAAAACAAATTTTTTTACTAAATGTTTAGTAACTTATACCAGATTTGATAATACTTATTAAACATTTAGTAAAAAAAAAATTTTTTTTGTTATATTGATAAAATATTTCATTGATACTGTTTCACTATACATTTGGTAGTTATAA
>QKQZ01008228.1:0-14016 GCA_003595255.1 Solenopsis fugax | reverse complement strand
TAAAGAACATAATTGAATGCGGTTTTGATGAAATCCAGTACGAATTTTTGGTTATAATATGTATGTTAGAATAATGTATTGTTTTTTATTCTGTTACTGATTTTTGATAAAAACTAGCTTTTATGTGCCCTGGACAAAGATTTATTCTATTTTTGCGTTTCCGTTGTACTACAGGGAAAAGCCGGAAAAACCTGGAAACAGGGAATTTCTCTTTTCTTATTGATAATAATTGATTTTCATTGAATTTTATTCAAACTCAGGAAAATTTTAGGAATTTACTTATAAATTTAAATTTATTCTCTTTCTGACAAACTTATTAACGCAAATTCGCATTAATTAATGATAAAAAATCATATTTTTCGCACATATTATGTACATACTACATAAATTATTTCCTTTAAACATAGATAATGAAGATACTGTTGGTCACTGTTACATTGCTCGTAGCCATTGAGGCTGAAGCTCATCCGAGTTGGCAGACTTATCCTGATTTTCAAAGTGGAAGAGGAAACAATCCTGGCCGCGGTCCACCTTGGGCATATCCACAACAATACCCACAACATGTAGAGAACCAAAACAATGGATTCAGTTCCGACGTTGAATGGGTATGCCAAAATCCAAGGACAAAAGATATAGTATGCACTTATATTAATTACAATAACTTTAAAAACCTCAATCAAATACAATGTATTTACAAAGAATTAATTTTTAAGTACATATATTGAAAAACTTTTCAAATAATTTATAACTGCGTTTTTCAACTTTATTTAATTATGTGGTATATATGTTAAATAAAGAGCCAAGTTTGTCACGGCACACCATTAGATTCTTTTTCTATTAGAATATAGTTATCTTTTATTAAATATCGCCAACATAACATTTATAAAATCAAATAGACAATAATAATCTAAAACTTTTATTGTTTATTTTGTTGCTTTCAAAGTGATTTTATTACAATAATGATATTGGTTAAAATAAACTCAAAAATTAAAAACTGGTATTTAGAGTCCATTTTTAAGACCAGCCTCTTTCAAGATCCTCTTACGTACTATCTTAAGACATTAACACGTTTCTGTGATTGGTTTATGACATCTTAGTACTTAAAAAGATCTTAAACATAAGAACGGAATATGAATATCGGTTTCAGTAATGTTCATAATTTACAAATTATTTTTCTTCGCGGCTCACTCACATTTTTATTTATTTAAACAATTTTTTATTTCTTTTTATCTTCTCTCCAAAATTTTCACGGCACATTTGGACAGTCTTTACAGCACATCGATTAAAAAATTTTGATCTACAATATTTTCCAAAACTTAGAAAATTTTTTTACAAATTTCAATTGGAAGAAATCAGAAAGTAAAAAGATAGTCAATTTATTTAATTCATTGAACATTGGTGAATAATTGATGTTAGAGACTGATTTTCGAAATATTATGTATGCTAGATCGTATAGATATCCTTGGGATGTCCTTTGAATAAAATGTCCTGTGTAGGCGACTTCAGATTACGTTTAGTGGATGTACATGATTCCTTTAGATGCTTATTTAACGAGGAATTCCTAAATGTCTTGGGACATAAATGGAACGGTTTTATGGTATTATAGTAGGATGAAAATTTCAGGACTTTCGAAGGAACGTTAAATAAGCATCTAAAGGAATCATGTACATCCACTAGACGTAATCTGAAGTCGCCTACACAGGACATTTTATCCAAAGGACATCCCAAGGATATCTATACGATCTAGCCTACGGATGTCTAATATCTCATGGACGACCTTAAGAGGTCTATGCCGTATGGGTCATATAGATTTCCATCAGTCTCAAGTAGTAAGCTGACGTTATTTGTCGTCATTTTGATATCAAAATGTCATCAAAGACATTATTTTGACGTTAAAATGACGACAAATAACGTCAGCTTGCTACCTGGGATAATTTTACGTGTCCATAATGTAACGGATATTAACTCTCCATAGGCAATCATATTTTGACTTCCAAAAAATCTTGAGGTTTTTTTTTAGGAATTACTTGTTTTGAATTTACCAATGTTTATCAATTAATTCTGAAGTATATTGTGTAAAACCTCTTAAATGAAAGAGTAAAACAATAAAATCCTTTTAACATTTATTCAACATTAATTTAATATTTATTTTACATTAATTACCCATGTAAAATACTGATTTGAATATTTATCTAATATTAATTTAACATTAATTTAACATTTACTTTATATTAATTATTTATTTGAAATAACGATTTAAAATAAATCAATAAAACTTTTTTTATATTTAATTATTTATCATATTGATTTTTTTTTGTTGTGTTCTTATTTAAATAAATAACTGAAAAGTTATTCTAGATGCTATTGTGTATAGGTAAAAATCAATAGAAAAAACTATAACATTATATATATTTATAAAAAATGTGTTTTATAGGAGGTATCCTAGAAATGGGATACGAATCGCTTTGGGGACGTAGAAGCGGTCAAGAAGAATAAAAAAGTCTTATACCATTTTACGATAATCACTATAATTATAGAATTATAAAATAAAACGTTTGAGCCAATGTGCGGTGACACCGTGCCATAGCACGGCCCATCGCGCCTCGCTCGATGGCAGCGAGGGGAAGGTGACGCGTCGCTGTCTGAATTGACACGGCGCCGGCGGTCTGAATTCGCCACATTGCAAAACACTGCCTACACTGCAAAACTTTAGCTAAAATAATAATATATTTAGATTTGCGAATATCGGAAAATAGTATAAAACTTCTTTGTTTCTCTTAACGGCTTCAACGTCCTCAAAGCGACTCGTATTTCTAGGACACCCTGTATGTTTTATTTATTTTTTTTACATATATTGAACTGATCAGTGGTATAGATGTATTATTAACATAAAGTGTTCATGGCTCAGCACTCAAGTATTAACTTTTATACACAGAAGTCAAGCAACGTTGATAATAGTTCTTGCTTGAAAAGGTAACCGCTTGGAAATTAAAAAAGAAATTTTTTTTATTACGACTTGCGAATAGAATGTCTATAGGAGACAATAAGATGCTCATTTGCTAGTACACGGGATGTTTTTAGGAGATGTCAGGATTATAATAGGTAATCCCCACGATATCCCAATCAACAAACAGGATGTCTTTAGGACGTCCTTAGACGTCCCTTGTGCTAATAGGGCATAATATAATGTAAAACGGTTGTTTAAAAAACATCTCATGTGTTGTAGATGATCATTGCCTCCGATAACACGCGACATACGCCACAACAGTATCCCGGTAGAAGACCATGGTGGCAATGGCAGAATGTTCCACCAGGGCACCAAATGGAGCATCACCATAATGGAAATCATTGGACTCAACCAATCATCATTATCCAAGAGACTCCGGACTCCGATAATAATCAAACACCAACGCCACTTCCGACAACACCGATTCCTAATAATAATGATAGACAAATGACAACGCAATCTCCAATTTATCATGGTGGAGAAGGGTCTATCGATATTAGAGTCGGGACAAAATAATAAATATAAATCCAATAATAATTACACAAAGTAACTCAAATTAAACGGGATGTAACACCAATACAAGCCAATCACAAGATTTTCGTGACAAATATGTATTATCTTGACATATTACAAAGCGTAGACGTTTCTAAATTGGAACCATCTTCAGTACAAAATTGATGAGCGTATTACATACTGTTTAACAGTTGCTCAGGTTGATTAAAATGTTGCAAATGCGTGTCAAGCTCCATACGTTCAATTATCCATAATTAATTTTGTACTGAAGACAGGCCCATTTAAGATCGAAACGTCTATGCTTTGTAATACGTCAAAATAATACATATTTTGTTGTACACACAAAGATTTTGTTGTTTGCTTGTATTGGCATTATATTCCGTTTAATTTGATTTATTTTGTTTTAGTTTCTTGCGATTTTAAACAGATTAATTTGTAACTTTATATTAAATCGATTTAATTAAATGGTAGAATTATTTAATTTATTACTTTGTATTTTTTTAACCTCCATTGTTTATATAATATTAAGAGACATGGTAGAGTCTCTCGCCAAATGAACGCGTAGCGCATGTATTGCGATTACGCTTATTACAGTTTTGCAAGTTTCGTATATCGACAGAAAGTAATTGAATTTCACGTTGTCATTTATGACATGTAACCGTTTTGCGAAAAATAGCATATCAAGTGATACGTATGATATCGTGCGGATTGAGTGTATAACGCGGATTAAATTAGAAGTTGATTTATTTATCATTAATGATGTTCCGTCGGAAAATATTCTCTTTTGAATGGTTACAATCACGTAGGTTCTTATTTTTTCATTCAAGAGACATAGTAGTGAAGGCGTACAGCGAAACCGACTAAAATTGTCACTAACCGAATTATTACTAAAAACGACTTCCCATACAACACACGGACGTCCACGGGATGCTCCCACGTCCTGAGGACGTCCCGCGGATGTCCGTGTGTTGTGTGGATTCTTACGTGAATTTTGATAACTTTCTCTTGAGTATAGATGGATAAAAGTGTTACCATCGTATTCAGCGACCCAAAAAACATAAGATTACATGTATAATTTTTGTTGCATTTTTTAGTTCAAAAACCGGCCCATTTTACTCATCATTTGTCTTTTAACTTCTGCGATCACTTAAGGGGATGTAAAATCGATCGACCAGAACTCTTTAATCCCATCATAGAATTAGATGTTGGAAATCTATTCAACATTAAGGTATCACTCATTATAAGGACAGGGAACTGGAATGATTGCCAAACCAAGAAAATTGGCGCAAAGTTCCGTAATTGATTCAAATCCTTAGTCGCGATTTTTTAGAGTAATTATAGAAATTTACTCTTCGCTACTGTTATTCCTATACTGTTATTCATCGCGGAATTATTTGTCCTGCAATAAGTGAACAGTAGCGCGTGCGATATGCTGTCGCAATGTCTTGCAATACCTCCAAAATGACCGGAAGCTATCCTTAAGAGGATGCAAAATCAACGGGAATTACCGATACATTACAGAATAAATTAATTTTCGAATTGGTTGGACAGATAGAATAGATTTTACGAGAAAATCGAAAGAGAAGTTAAAAATTCACTTAATTTCGGCTCGTGGATCTATCCCTCGAGGTTAACTTTTTTCTTTTACTGACAAACTGTAGCTCGTATGTATTAGAACCTTAAATAAGTTCTCGCTGTTTTCCAACAAATGACGTTACCAGAACTGCGTGATTGTAGTTTAAGATGGTAACGCATCTATAAGGAAGTACTATAAGCAAGCTTGAAATTCAGTGTATGTCATTGCGCCGAAGTGTAAACAACTTTTTTTTCATAGTGTTAAACATGTCGAGTTTCGTGCCAAAAAAAGAGTATTTGCGGGGAATTTTACTGCACTACTTTATTTAAAAAAAAACTGAAGCACACAGAATTCTTGTTGAGCCTTACGGCGACCATGCTCTGTCAGAAACAATATGCAGAGATTGATTTAGATGCTTCAAAAATAATAATTTTGATGTTGAAGATAAAAAACGCTCTGGCGCACCGAAAAAGTTTGAAGACGAAGAATTGGAGGCACTACTTTATGAAGACTCATGTCAGACGCTAACTGAACTTGTAGAATCATTAGGAGTTATTTTTTACGACTTTTTTTAAATAAAGCATTAATTTTCACGAAAAAACAGCGAGAACTTATTCAAGGTCCCAATATAACATGAGAACGTCTCCAAGTTTAAAAAATTCTAACGAACAACACTGACTGTGTGCCATTCCGATCATCATAACAAAAAAGTTTAGTTATTGAACTTTACGCGTATAAATTTAGCTTAGCGCATGTAAACGATGGCAAGCAGAGCAGTGATTGTGTCCAATAGTAGTTAATAAATGTTTTCGAAGATAGCGCAACAATCAAAGAACAAGGATAGATAAAATATACTCATGAGTTGGATAACGAGCGCTACCTCTTGCTCGTCTTAGCGTTATTCTCCTTACCCTTAGCTCCGCGCGCGACAACATGCCGCTCGACTCTCGCTCGAAAAAAGAATCTGTAATAATGACGTCGAAGAAGTTCGGCCTTAGGTTTAGCATTCACTTAATAGACTAGCGCTCAAGTTGGTATCGGGCGCGACCGCCATTAAAAAGAGTCGATGTCACCGAAATTGTCACCTATAGATAGTAGAACGCTTTGTTCCTGAGCACATTACTCCGGAAACTTGAAAGTCGCCCATCCTGCTCCAGAACGCGATTCCTCTGTCAGGTTGAAGTAATATCATTGAAGGGACGGCCCTGCTCCTGAACGCATTTCATGCGACCTGCGTAACGAACGCCCTATTCTGAGAGCACCCGTCACTATAAGTCACCTCGCAATGTAGACACTTTCACAATTATAATTCGCTCACTAAATCACTCGTAGTTATCTATAGGGTAGGGAATAATCGAAATTAGAAAGCAGTAACTAATTAGAATAAGTCGTGTAATTTATTTATTTAACAAAACTCGAAAAAGGCAGATCTCGCTTACAAAATGGGACTAATAGTAAGTAGCGGTAGTTTTATATTTCGTGGATTCTAAGAACCGCGACGTAGCGTTACAAGTTCGCTTATTCACGCGAAGGAATCTTCGTTTCTCGATTCGCACTTTATTCTGAGATCACAATGCTTGATTCGGAGTACGATTTTCTCGAAGTCCAATTTGAAATTTAACTTACATTGAAATTTCTTCGCGGTTTTATCATTAGGATAATTCCAAATCCAAATAAAAATTTGATTTATTGTATAATTTTACCGCAATTTCACTGCCACTATTATTCTAAGCCCAAATCAAAATTTAACTCAGAATTTTATAATAATTATAGTAGAATTATCACTTACTTAGAATTATTACTATATGTGCATTGATCGAATTGAGAATCGAAAAATTACCTGACCTAATCTATTATACCTGAAAATCGGCGTTTATGTATAATCAACTTGGCGACTGCGCGGTGCAAGGGGTTGCGAGATACATACTCCTCTAGGTTCACTTTGCTTGTATACATTAGTACCTTTATTACGTGCTCATATGGTACAGATCACGTGTTGTACAATATTAAGACAATTATTTGTTAGATTTCACATTTCAACAATAAATTATAATGCATCGAGATGTGGAATTAATTATTAAATGACATTATTTTAGTTAAGTTAATTTTTAATATCATGTCAATTCGGAGAAATTGCTCATTTATATATGCGACTGTTTTTTAAATGTCTTTCGCTCGTACACGCACTCCGTATTCCGATTTTAAATATTCTCAGGATTTGGAGGAAGGAAATTATTTAATTATAATGAGTCTTCATGTTCGCATAGATTTATGATGAAACGGTGTGGCACGCTGCGCGAAGCGCGCGGTAAAGGACTGCGCAGTTTGTTCAATTAACACACTGAATAATGCTAAACGTAACAATATCTTTACGGAAATTACCGCACGTCTCTATTATTGACAATAAATTATCCTCGTCCTGCGGCAATGCGTTAAAAGAATCGTACTATAATAGCCGCACTTGATACATCGTGAAAAAGAATAACAATTAAAATATACTATCCTGAGATAGAGAGAGAGAGATGGATTGTGAATTTACTGGTTGACCGGCTACGTCTTTCCGCAGAGGGTGCCACTCGCGGGACTTCAATTTCCTTACGTTAGGCCCGTTACCAGTGGCTCTCACTTCCAAACTTTTTAATGATGAGCCAAAATGCTTCATTGCTGATCAACTTTCTCGCACATCTGAACAAACCTCGGAGAAACACTTGAGCTCATTTAATCTCGGTGGTGAAAAGCCGTTGAACGGTCACATAGACTCTCTAGTGTACTGGTGAATTCTTCAACCTCATCTTCTGTCCTCTCTGATATTAACAGAATTTAACTATAACAGAATGTCGCTTTCTGACATGGAGCCGATTGCGCACGGACTCGATTGCACACGGACCCCAATTGCACATGGATCCGATTGCACACGAATTCGATCATTATTGTGTCCAATTGAGTCCGTGTCCGATCGGGACTGTATCGTTTTTCTCCTTTATTCAATTCGTACCGCTAATCAGAGAATCATCTCTTCCAGATTAACCAACCCTTGGTCCATCTGTTTTCCTACTTGATCCTTTTTCGTTACTCTCTCTCTCTTTCTTTCTCTGATCTTTCAAATTCTCAATACGTCTAGTTATCGGCTTCCTTTTAAAGAATAAGTCGCGTAAATGAGATAAAAAGTACTGCTAATCGCGCTTTTTCTGACCGTATAAGTAAACAATCACATTGCATGTTAATTTTTTTAATATTATTTTAATTACAGTAGAACCTCGTTTATCCGAGGTAATGTGGGGAGAGCGTACATCGGATAATCGAAATCTCGGATAATACGGAACACAGATATAATTAAAAGGCTTTTTATTTTTATGTATGTATGAATTTGAAAAAATGCAATATGATCACACTCACTACAATTTTTTTCCGTTTCTGAGCCATCACGACTCTAGGATCGGAACTGCTGCATTTGGTTTATAACACACAAGCTTGTACAAGTTTATGCATGTTGAAACAAAATAACAACAACGATCGCGCGCCTACATGGCTTCGCTCCGTATTATCCGAGCTACCGCCTCGGTTAATACGGAGTGCTCGGATGAATTCAGTGCCTCGGATTACGCGGAGTGTCGGTTAATCGAAGCTCGGATAAACGAAGTTCTTCTGTATTGCGAATTGCTTGATTTTTTTTCTTTCTTTTCAAAACGAAAACAATGAATATCAATAAACCTTCAAGATTGCCGTACACACTGCTGATGTAGTAAAACACTAACATTACCCAGTTTTCGGAATCTAAATATTTGTAGAGGAAGTAATATACTATCTCACAAATCCAGAGCATTCCCATAATGATGAACAGTTTGACGTTCAAGATAAATCTATGAAAAATAATATAAATACAATCAATTAAGAAATAGTATAAATACAATCCTTTTATAGAATAAAATTGGAAATAAAGTAAACGATACATAAATATTACGCATAAATATTGATAAAATCCTAACGGAACATGATATACGAATATTCAGTTTTCATACGGATTGTACGAATAATATCTATAATATGCTCAGAATATTTTTATAACATCTATATAGAATGTTATTTTTCGTATGTTGCTAGATATACTAAAAATATCATAAATACACTTTGCTACGTATATTTATTTTTTAATAAAAATGTTTTCAAATTTAATTTAATTATTGTATTATATTGACTTTTTTCTAGTTGTATTCTTATTTAAACGAATAACAGAAAAGTTATTCCAGATGCTATTCCGCGTTTGTAAAAATCAGTAAAAAAAGCTATAATTTTATATATCTATATATAAATAATATGCTTTAATTATATATGCTTCATTTTTTTGAACCTAATTTATCAGTAATATATACATGTATTAACACAAAGTGTTCACAAATTATCAATTCAGAAGTCAGAAGTCATAGAAGTCAAGCAGTTTGGTGCATTTACGATTTGGATGGATGACTGCTTGAAAATTTTCAAAAAAATTCCTAAGAAAGGAATTTCTTTTTTCGAAAAATGTTTTTTAAAATGTTATAAAAATATATTGTTTTTACTAGGGGAAAATACTATAAAAATTTTGCATAGTATTATAGGTATTAGGGGAACCCGGGGCATAATGGGCATAGTTACTTTAAACTAGTTTTAAACAGATTAAAAGTAAATAATATTTTTTGGAATATCTATTATAAGAAAAAACAAGTTTTATTGCAAAAGAATAGATTAAAAGAACGAAATTATTGTTTTATTGAAAACGTGCACTAAACTCATTATGCCCCATTATGCGGGATATAATGGAGTACCTCATAAACTTGTTTATTTTTCAAAAATAAATGTCCAAAATTTTTTAAAAATTACTTATTTCGCTTTGCGGGGCAGACCGACGCTTATTTCTGCCAGATTCTTTCGTTTTGTGCAAAAATTGAGCCTAAATTTATTAAAATCGGTGCTGAGGTAGCTCTTCTGAACAATTACTAACCTTATTGCCTTCTGTCACGGCGCGCTGGCGCATAGTGCTACGGTGCATCTATGCACCATTTTGCCCCGAGTTCTAGTGCCCCATTATGCCTCGAAGTGTATAAATTTACTGTCATAATATAAAACATCACAAATAATAAATATATTTGCATAAATATTTTATGAAAGTAACAAGAAAAGATCATTTAATAACATAAATGTACTTACGGTAATAAAAAATAGAATTTTATTATTGCTTACCTTATGCAAATGTATCTCAGAAACTGTAACTCATTTACGGAGAGCACAGCGAATACATTAAATAATTTCTAGCAATTTTAAGTTAAGAATAATAGAAAAACTGATAACAGCATATGATAAGATACATCTAATAGTAATTGTTTCATAACATTTCATTACATGATAGCATTTCTGTAAAAAGTTATCGACTATGCCCCATTATACCCCGTGGTTTCATTATGCCCCGGGTTCCCCTATAGGTATTCTTCAGTGATTCGAAGTATATGCCGAGAACATCTTGTAGGATGTTCTTAGAATGTACTTCGAATCATTGTAGGGCGCAGATAGGAACTTGTACATATACTGAGAAGCAAGAAGGTTGCAATACTTTTTTTTCGATGAATTTCGGAACTTATCTTCGTTCATAGCGAATAAATGTAACTGGTTAGCAGTGTTTGCCGTTATCTATATAAAATTATCTAAATAATCATCTAGATAAAAAAATAACTTTATCTTATTTTTATCTAGATTATTATAATGTACATTATCTTCATCTTTATCTTAGATAAAATAAATGTTATCTTTTTTAAATTATCTAAGATAATGCGAATAACGAGAATGAAGTATTGTGTTTAGCCTTCAAATTACCATTTATCATAATAGATTTTTTCGAGAATTGCAAAATTTATTGCCAGTACTGAAAATCTATAGATAAGTAAGTAATGTGCACTATAGATTTTTAGTACTGGCAATATATCGTATATCGAAACGCAGTTTAGATCAACAGTAGTACAATATAAAAATTGCCCCAAAACTATAAATTCGAAAACTTACAAGATATTTTATCAATCATTATATAATGTGAATTATATTTATATATTTCTCCTATTTTTAATTTTGAGTTTTATTTGCATATTGATTTAAATTTAACGAGAAATATTTTTTGTCAGTATAATTATTCGAAGAACTTTTGTTTTTTAAAAATATTGATTTAGAAATAAAAACATGAACATATTTCATATCCTAAATTGTTTTTTGCTCAATAATATTATCTGAAAATTATCTATATAAAACTATATATTTTTTTATCTTTATCTAGATAAATTTTAAGTTATCTAAGCGCAACACTGCTGGTTAGATCCATAAGTAAGAACCATACCGCTCGGTAATCAGACTGCATTCCGAAACTCATTAAGAAAAAAGCAACCTTTTTGTTTCTCAGTGTTCAGTATACATATACAGGGTGACTCTAAATTTCTGCCCATGCTCTCGTGGGTTGATAGAGCAAGTCAAACTGAGAAGAAAAGTCTTTTACCATTTTTCAAAATTCGCAATAGTTAAAATAGATAAAAATTAATTAGTTGGCGAATGAGGGCGTACTTTCCCTACCTACCGCGCGCAGGACCACCTAGCCGTCATCAAGCTAGGAGCAGGCGGCGCGGCGAGGAGGGAATAAAGCAGCAATTACCGCGCATGGGGACCGCCTGGCTGTCGCCTAGCCAGGAGCAGGCGGCGCGGCAAGGAGGGAGTAAAGCAGCACTGACTACGAGCGAGCAGCGTTGGATCCCCGCTCTAAATTTTTTAATATAAATTTCTAAATTTGAAAATGTAGCTTTTTTATACAAATGTGTGTATGTGTGTACATACCAGAGATGGGCATGATTGACATTTAATGATTGACGATTGATAAAAATTTATTCATTATTCGGTCTTTTGTAAATAATGAATAAAAATTTATTCGTTATTCAGCCTCTTGTAAATAATGAATAAAAATTTATTCGTTATTCAGCCATTTGTGAATGAAGAATAAAAATTTATTCGTTATTCAGCCACTTGTGAATGATGAATAAAAATTTAATCACTATTCATCTACTTGAAAATGACGAATAAAAATTTAAGCTAAGAGTATACTGTTTAGTGCCAATTAAGGGTTAAACACCAGGTCTTCGCGTGTAAATCAATGTATTGTTCTTCAAAATTTTACGGACGTTTCGGTCTCTATGATTTGGACCATCCTCAATGTAACAACAAAAATTTCAGCAAAATAATTAGTTGAATATATTAATCCTCCCGCTAACTGGTTGTCCTCCTTTCACAGAATGCTCATACATTTCAGATGTATTTCGTTCTCTGTACCGTTCACATCGCACGCTCTGTATTGAACACCGATTTGAGAATGTCGTGGATGACTGAAATGTGTGAGCATTTTGTGAAAGGAAGACTACCAGCTAGAGAAAGGATTAATATATTTAACTAATTATTTTGCTGAAATTTTTGCTGTTACACTGAGGATGATTCAAATCATAGGGACCGAAACGTCTGTAAAATTTTGAAGAACAATACATTGATTTACACACGAAGACCTGGTGTTTGGCTCTTAATTAGCACTAAACAGTATACTCTTAGTTTAAATTTTTATTCGTCATTTTTAAGTAGCTGAATAATGATTAAATTTTTATTCATCATTCATAAGTGGCTGAATAACGAATAAATTTTTATTCATCATTTACAAGAGACCGAATAACGAATAAATTTTTATTCATTATTTACAAAAGACCGAATAATGAATAAATTTTTATTTATCAATCGTCAATCATTAAATGTCAATCATGCCCATCCCTGGTATGTATGTACACACATACACACATTTGTATAAAAAAGCTACATTTTCAAATTTAGAAATTTATTTTAAAAAATTTAGAGGAGATCCAACGCTGCTCGCTCGTAGTCAGTGCTGCTTTACTCCCTCCTCGCCTTCCCCTGGCTCGGCGACAGCCAGGCGGTCCCCACGCGCGGTAGGTAGGGAAAGTACGCTCTCATTCGCCAACTAATTAATTTTTATCTCGTTAACTATTGCGAATTTTGAAAAATGGTAAAAGACTTTTCTTCTCAGTTTGACTTGCTCTATCAACCTACGAGAGCATGGGCAGAAATTTAGAGTCACTCTGTATATACGCATATGCGAAGCATATCATAGCACATATATTGAATATTCCAAAAATATCAGTAATCTACTGTTACGCTATATTCTTCAAATATTCTCAGAATATACTTGTTTCGTTAGGGAAAAGTTATAAAATTTGATAAATATTCTAGTATTACGACGTATAATATTTATGATTCCTTGCACATTGACTATATCACTAAAATAATTGTGTATAAAGCGTTTTTCATTCATTGAAAATTATGTAATAATTATTATTTGTATGTAAATATTAATGGACAGTAACATAACATTAATGTTATAATGAATAGACTTTGCATCGCGATAGCTCCGCTCGTAGAGCACGGAGAGAAAAAATAAAAACACTTTTATTATGCCATTTTATCCAAGCTATTGTTTGAGACTACTCAGAACCTGATCGGTTCAGCCGTTATTACTGTAGGATAATCTCGCATGACAGGAAGTCACTGCCTCGGGTAAAAGAGGTTCGGTTTGCGACTCGCTTAATATTATAATATTATAATATTATAATATTATAATATTATAATATTATAATATTATAGATTAACTTTGATCTAAGTTTAACTTACTGTGTTTCCATTTCTTAAAACTGAAGAAAGAGTAAGTTAAACTGATATTAAACTTAATAGAAATAGACACAAGACGAGCAATTTGTATGGTTATAATTTAAATTTCACCTTTATTTTCATCTTTGTTTTTTATATATACGAGGGTGGTCCGATAAGTACTTAGCCTCACCGCCCGATGGCGCCACTATCG
>QKQZ01008222.1:0-36102 GCA_003595255.1 Solenopsis fugax | reverse complement strand
GCCTGCATCCGACGCGCGGCACCAGGTCCCACGCACCCGGTCTGCACCGGTCGCAGTGCTCGCCGTAGGTCAAGCGGGGACACACGCAGCGACCGGTGTCGGGGTCGCACACGTGACCGGGTCGCACACATGAGTCGCATACTGTGGAGCAATCGTAGAGTTCTCACATCCGTTCACCAGGTTGCTGAGATTTTATGGAGGTAGTAAAGGACACGCGAGCGAAATCCAGAGGATATTTTATAATTTTTTTTCTCTTTTCACAGAAAAAAAATCAGTATTAAATCAACAATTTATTGTTTCATATATAAACAAGAATATAAAATCTTGAAAGAATTTATAATTTAAAAAAAATTTCTTTATGTAAGGAAATGTCTATTTAAAATTATAAATTCTTCCAAGAAGATTCTATATTCTTGCTTATATATGAAACAATGAATGGTTGATTTGATACTAATTTTTTTCTGTGTTGTAAAATTTATAGCCGACAATTTCGTACGCTGACAGTTTATCATTATGAAAAAAACTGCAATAGAACAAAGATTGTGAAGCAAATCTTTACAAATCTGTACTCATCGTTCAGTTTGAAATAGAAATATCATTTGTGCAATTTATAGTACAAGAAATCGTGAAAAAAATTGCGAGGACAAAGAATTCGATTAAGTTATTGGCTCGCTTGGCCAAGAAACGCGTCACGTAATTAGATGGATGTTACCACGAGGAGACGATCTAACTCACGTTGACAGCCGTTCGCAGAAAATCCATAGTATCCAGACTGACAACTGTCGCAGCGCGAGCCACCCACACCCGGTTTGCAGTAGCACTCTCCTGTGTCGTTGTGGCAGGATACGTTATAGGATCCCATGGAATCGCATTCGCAAGACGTGCAGCCAGCTGTCGACGCCAATCCCCAATAACCGACCTAATTTGTTATATTAAATCCGACAGTTAAAAATGTCCACGAGCATCAGATGTATGAGAACGCTTAAAATTAATCGATACTATTTTAAAGCTTACATTAATACAATCATAAATAGAACAATAAATATTTAAGAATTATTGTGTGTGACTTGTCTAGATTAGACTCTCTGCTGGCGTCGGTCTCTTGTATTATCTCAATAATTGTCACGCAAGATTTGTCGATTGACTTTGATCGCGGGATTTCGACGGACAATACGATTTATGATGTCTGATTATGTCTGGCGGGTTACTACTTCAACATTACAGATCACTGAATATTTCCCGATATCTGATACAGTCGCATTACGAAGCAGAGCATTTGTCTTCGCTGCTAGATGCCATTCGAGATAATGCACTTCAACGTTACAGATCACTGAGTTTATCTTAATTGGCGCTCGATATTGCATGATCGATTCTCTTTCTAACTTTGTTCTCTTCCAACGGTATCAACATAATAATACTCGTAGTTTTTTCTTAAATGCACAAGTTTAATCTAATTTGCAAAATTAAAAATTTACGGCGTCTAGTATCGTGAAAAATCGAGTCTTACCTTGCATTCGTTGCACTGTCTGCCAACAACCTGCGGTTTACATTGACATTGTCCAGACACGATGTCGCAGGCAGAACTCATGGAGCCCAAAATATTGCAGCCACATCCTGCAATCAGACGAAACATCAGTGAAAAATATTAACAAATTCCCTCCTTAATTCATTTATTTCAAATACGACTATCATCATTAATTACACAAAAAAATCAAAGTTTCAATGAATAAAAACTTGAAATAAATTAAGATAACTCTTAATCCCTTTGTTGAAAATTGTTCTTTTTGGAAACACTAAACCTTATATTCACTAAACATTATATTCGAAAAAATTATTATTTCTAAAAAAGTCTGGTTATAACTATCAAATGTATAGTGAAATAATATCAATTAAATATTTTGTCAATATAACCAAACATAATTTTATTTTACTAAATGTTTAGTAAGTATTATCAAATCTAGTATAAGTTACTAAATATTTAGAAAAGTAAAATTATTTTTGGTTACATTGACCAAATATTTAATTGATACTATTTCACTATACATTTGGTAGTTATAACCAGTCTTTTTTTTTCAGTGTATTTAAATATTATAATTTATAAATAGCAATAATGTCTATCTTTGCTCGTCATAAATTTCTCGATGCAAAAGTGATGTCAAAGAAGCTGCGATTTCCGAGGCGGCGAGAGGCGTAATTAAACGATCACCAAGACAAGCGTCGGTAAGTGCCGACAGCGGTCTCATTAATAATTCATACATAGGATTATTCTTGCTTTCGCGCTAATTGCGCACTGACGAAAGGTTTGTACCGTTTCTAATCGATTAGTCGCGGCGCGAATTCTTTCAGGACCGCCGCGAAAAATTCGTGACCGACGATCGTTGCTGCACGCGTTCGCCGATTTTGTCCGGCGTGGTCACGCGTGAGCGGCTTGTTTATGCAGCATCGAGGGGATTTTGCAATTAGCGATGCCCGTCGCTGCGAGCGCTGCATTGTATTCAAATGCCGCAGACGACGGCTGTCGTTCTCGCCGCGACTGTCGCCCTGTAATGCCGCGGAAATTATAAATTATGCATGGTCGCATGGAGCATCTCGCCGGAGCGTATCGATTTCCTATTAACGGTGGCCCTTACAAAGGGATTACCCGCGAGAATTGATTCGGCGACGCAATCGCGTGTTTACACACCGCTGCGATTCGATCGAACGATAGCCGAGAGACATGCGTGATTAAAATAAATAATAGAAGATGAAGATATCATGTATTCATGAAGAACATGGTTGAAATAAAACTGATTCTATTTGTATCTATTTTTGTAATTTTTATTCTATTTGTATCTATTTTTTATTCAACGAGAAGTATTCTTTTTGAAAGGAATATTCAAATTCAACTTCGTGAGAAGCACAAATGCTAATTTTACACATTTTTAACCGGTGATTGCATCATTCTGTTGTATAAATCATTAGACAGCGTACGACACAAATACTCGAGAGAAATGAATAATTCCTTTCGCGGTGTTTCTCCACCGCGTATCAATTCTGATCAATCATGTCACGCGAGGCATTAACCTTCCCGTGATTATGTGCATAATTACATCATCGATGTAACAATCGTATTACACGAGGGATTATATTATAGTCGGAACGGGCGGCGCCGTAAATTAATATCGCATTGATAAGTCTGATTGATTCGGAAGTTATTAGCTGTTGAATAATAAACGAAATGAATTATTCGCTCCATTGTTCAGGGAACAAAATTCTTGTGTTGTACAACTTCTCGCGGTATTTATAAGTTTTTCTTTATTTCGTACGTGAAAAATGTCGTGATAGGGAAGAGTTGTCAAATGCATACCACTTATAAGTTATGTACCACTTATAAATTATAAACGCCTATTCTTGCTTGTTAAAAATTACTATAATGTTTAATCTTCCATCAATAACAAATTAATTTATTATATAAGATTGTCTACAACATTGCAAAAGGTATGATCAATCATCTACAATCTTACAATCTAAATCTTACAATCTTACAATCTATGTTACATTGTAAATGTGGGTCTCCTAAATCGTATCGCCTTTGAAATCGAATTTATGAATTAAAATAATTAGAAATAAAAGGAATCATTATAACATTAATACTTATTTTATTAATAATTTATCGAAGAAAGTTAAACATTTAATAATAAATAAATAACAATAATGGAAAGATGGAAAAGGCACCGAAAAAAGTAAAACTGATTTAAATTAATTTTTGTAATTAATATCATTTAATGTAATAAAATTTGTGGTGATACGATTTAGAAAACTTGATAGAATTTATAAACATATCGATTAAATCTTTATAACAATTGCAAATATGTATTTACAATGAATGTAAAATATTCTACAACAAACCTTTTTTTATGAAAATATAAAAATTTATAAACTTGTAAGATTGTATTATTATTAGCTATTATAAATTGATTAATCAAAAATGAACATTAGTGGTATCAGATTTTTTAAAATACTGTTAGTAAGCATAAAACAGCATGTAATCTGTTCAATTTTTGTCTACATTACTCATTTTATATTTTTTTCATTAAATGTTGCTTTCATTAATTAAAAGTATAAAAAAATATTGATGAGGTACAATTTAGGTACATTCAGTAACTCTCCCCTAATTATATTAAAAAATGTAAGGTTTATGAGAACATTGTCTCATAAAAACGGACACGACATACCAGAGGCTGGCAATCTTCGTGCACGTCGAAGGAAAACACGCACGTGCATACGTATTTTATGCACTGTAATAATTTTAATAGTGTACGGTACCTCGTCGACTCACCTGGTCGAGAGTTGAATAATTAGCCGAGCGTTTCAGCAATTCCGAAAATTAATTAACGACGCGGTAATCAGGAAGAGAGCGGTCTGAAACGTCCGTGGCGACTCGCTCGCGGCATGCCACGCTACGTACCGTAAATCTCGCGTTACGGCCGTCTTATCAATTAACTATTACGACGAAGGAGACGCCACGGCTCTTTAGTTGATGCCCAAGGATGCACAAGGTGCAAGCAGAAATGCTCATAATATATCAGCGCTAAACGCTGTCATCGTTAAACTCTAAAGATCGGTGTCTAATTAAGATTCAACTGTAAAATTCCGCTATAATCATCCTTGCCTTCTGTAATTATTCATGTAAAATTGTGTACGACGAATAAAAATTGAGTTATCTTACGTATTTATCCATATGCATAATTCGCGACTAAAGTCTTCTGTATTCACTTGTGCAAACCGCACGAATGAGGTGAAAATTTAAATCAGCCGGTGTTACTTGATACAGTCATCTGATGTGAAAATTTTCGCGTCTTCCAGGTGCGAAGACGCGGCGTGAACGAGGTGACAGCACTGTAATTATCGTGCGGCACGTCGCGTCGCGCCACGTATTAGTTTAACGAGCGGCGACGTTATTATGCGCGGAATTATCGGCTAACGTCCCGATTTTCGCCTCAAACGGGGTGCGATTTGAATAATTATCGTCCCGCACGCGTGTATACGCGGACGCAGATTTATGCCGTCTAATAATGTGCTAAGTGTTTTCCGCGCTTTCGAAAGCTGTCATATTTAACACGTGCTAATTTTGGAACGGTGAGTTATATTACACACGTGTCATCGTCAGATTTTCGTATCGTACGCTACTCGTTAGAAAAATAATGCTAATGACATTAACGAGCATGAATCAGACATAATTATATATCAGTTTCACAAATCGTTACGCGTGTCTCTCATTCAGATTTTGGTAACTGCGATGTTCATTTTCAGCAATAAAGATTGACTTTGATCTCGATTTAATTTATTCTCTTAATTTTTTTTCTAATTTATAAGTTAAACCGGGATCATAGCGTGCAAATTAGTACCAAATGGGAAGTATATAATAAAAAATAATTAAATAATTAAATACGTAAAATATTTGATAACTCTCCCCTATGCGCTACATGCTACACTGAGAGAAAAACTTGTAGTGGTGGCAACTATAAGGGCACAACCATACAAATTTTGTTAATATAATTATAATATATAGTTAAGTGAACTATATTATAGTTATTGCAACTAAGTTAATGGTCATGAGAACTAATAAAAAATAGTTGTAATATACTATATAATATAGTAATTTCAACTATTTTATATTAGTTCTCTTAACCATTAACTTAATTGCAATAACTACAATATAGTTCACTTAACTATATATTATAATTATATTAACAGAATTTGTAGTTATAGTTGCCACCCCTACAATTTTTTCTCTCAGTGTATAAGGCTATTTGTTTTTTTGCTTCTGTTTTCGATCTCTCGTCATGAGAAATCCTCGCTCTTCTCTCTTTCGCCAAGGCATTTCTTAAGATCTATGCGATGCGTGGGAGGGAAGTGAAATTTCCGCTTAATAATGGAAACAAATTCGCGCTGGCAAGGATTAAAGGCTCGTTAGCGCAAATATAGTGACGGCGTGACGCATGATTAATTCAGGCAGCCGTTAAACGCGCGAGCGGCGGCTATCGCGCGCATAAATAATGATCCCGCGTCTCTCTAATCCCGCCGGGCATTCAGAACCGCATTTGCGGGCGAATAAATATCCGTTCTCATTGCACAAAAGATCGGCGAGATCGGCCGGGAGGGCGATCGCTAATCGTGACAAATACACATCGTTCCTTAACGCAGCCGCACTAAGGTTTATTTATTAATTGTAACGAACCGATTCGAGTCTTAACGTCGGCTCTACGGCCTGCATACGCGAAATGATTTAAGAATGAAATCACTGCCGGCGAGGAGTGGATTTATCCGATTATTAAGGCGGACACGTTCGTGCAATTAGACAGGCGCTCGTATATGGGACTCGCGATACAAATGACGCACTAACGTGATTAACATGCATTAGTGGTGACATTAGTAATCAAAGCGAGCAGATTTATGATTCATTACCAAGAACAACCAAATAAGAGTTTCACTTCCAATTATTAAAAAACATAACATAATTAAAATCGAGAAGAGATCAACGAACGATTTCAGCAGATTCTCACTACTCTACACTGAGAGAAATGTTTGATAAAATCAACCAAAATTTGATTGAGTAGTAATCAAATAAATTTTATAGTGATAGTCACTAAATATATAGTTGTTTCGACCAAACAATTTGTAGCCTTAACCAAATAATTATTTTCATACAACAAATTACAAAAAGTTTTTTTTGTTAAATGTAACAAAGTTTTTGGTACCAGTAACTATAAAATTCATTTGATCACTATTCTACCAAACGATTTCTCTCAGTACTAATATTCTTTTATGTGATTTCATGTACGTTTTCTAATTCTTCCCTTTACGAAAAATACACCCAATTAGTGTCCGAAATGACACTCAAATGAGTGTTAACTCCCAAATAAACCTCCAACTTGAGGGTTAACACTCAATTTGAGTGTCATTTCGGACCGCCAACGCCTATTTTTCGTAAGGGTCAAACTGCGGTTTCAATCTGGAAAGTAATAATTTTGATAGAAAAATTTTCTAAGGAATGTAAAAGTAATTTTATACAACCTATTTATATAACTTGTAATTTATACAATTATTTATATACTTTTATATGTAAAATTTTTACGTAAAAATTTCAATTAAACAAAGCAAGATATTGTATAAACAAACTGTTATGATCTCCATTAAAAAATTCGTTTAGCTTGCTTTTTAAGAACTCATCTGTGTAGTTTTAACAACTTGAAATTTTCGACAGGTCGAATAAACAGCGGAAAACTGATACTGTAGTTGCGACGCACCGCATCTCGCGAAACGTGGTAGCCAACGATGTGCGTAAAGGCGTGAGCACGATCGTGTGTGGAAATTACCGTGGCAATGGCGATCGTCGTTGCCGCGGTAATGAGCAACGCATCGCCAACGGGCCTGTAATCTCGCCGTTTATAAACGAAACGTTTGAGCCCTCTTTCTTTGAGCTACGTCGCGTCGGCTCGTTTCGAAGGTAGCATTACGCAGTAAGTGATAGTTGACTGGATCACCGATTTATTGATCGATAAATTGCACGCTATTACCACGCCGGGGATGCTCGTGGTCGTCGCGACTACGTTGCTTTCAATTTTAGCGAAGTTTCCTCCTAGCGTCGGAAAAATCGGAATCTCGCGCTGTAAACACGAATGACGCCTGTAAATGAAATCCCGAGAGTGATAGGCGCAGACTGCTGCAGTCGATCGTAAGTTTAACGACAGGCACTGCGGAGGTAGACGTGTCTCATTAAGAGAAAAATGACTTCGAGAAAGTTGCTTCCATTTAAAAGTCCATTTCAATTTAATTAAGCTAAAAATGAATTCCTGCGAGAAATTGATCATCGATATTAAAATCAAAACGACTAAGTCAGCGATGATTAAGTCTACACACTGTAGACTTAATGTCACGTAGAGTGGAGTTCTAAAAGCAAACGAAGAGAAGCGAAAAAGAGTCCCTTCGGCGCATTAACTTTATAGCGGAGTGTTAAGCAGAAGATCACTCGAGGCCGTCATCGGTCGAACGAGCGGCTCCGTTTAATTGCCGCTAGGTCCAGATTATTAAATATGCCCCGCCGCCGATGTCCGGCGGATATAAATGTTCCCGTTTGACGTGGAACAAAATTTCAGCGATCGTTATTTTACGATGCCTGACGTTTCCGAGGCGCACCGTGCCATAATTTTGCCGCGAACAAGTGTGATAATGTCATAGCGAACAGGTCCAGCTTGTCAACTTGTCGCTTTTAGTTCACGCGCGTTTGGTTCGGCCTGCTCTTATTGGGATACTTGTCATGCAAAACGGGGGAAGCTTATGCGGTGATCCATATAATAAATGCCGTTTTGGTATTTAAGTACCTGTTTGTATATCTTGGTTTTTCACGATGGCATCTCTCTCGGCATCTCGTTACGCAAATCGCGGCAATTTTCTCCGGCGAAATTTTAGCAATCCTTCATTTTAAGTAGCTACTGTGAATCTTTCACTGAGGGAAAAAATTGTAGTGGTGTCAACTATAAGGGAACAACCATACAAATTTTGTTAATAGAATTATAATATGTAGTTAAGTGAACTATATTATAGTTATTGCAACTAAGTTAATGGTCATGAGAACTAATAAAAAATAGTTGTAGTATACTATATAATATAGTAATTTCAACTATTTTATATTAGTTCTCTTAACCATCAACTTAGTTGCAATAACTATAATATAGTTCACTTAACTATATATTATAATTCAATTAACAAAATTTATATATTTATTTTCATTATTGTCCCCTTATAGTTGTCACCACTACAATTTTTTCTCTCAGTGTTATGTCATCAAGAATAATTATTGGATAATTATTTTTATGATAACAAAACTTGGAAGGGGGTGATTTCTAAGAGAAAATTGTCACACATTTCAACGTGTGCATTGGTAAAATTAAATTTTTCATGTCCATCTCCAAATTAGAAATTAATTACTAATTATTTTAATAATTGAATTAAACCGTTGTATTGCACATTCGCAATAAGAGCCAAAGGCTGCACTTGCATTGAGGAACGTTTAGTGAAATTACAATTCGAAGCTGGAAAAGTGATATATATGTATTATTTTATAGCAAAGGCGATAAGCATCGCAATGATATTGCGCGTCTAAAAGCACACACGCATGCATCAAGAATCATGTTTATACCTGGCATATACCGAGAACAACCGTAATTACGTTCGGTCAGAAATGCCACGCAACAGAACGCGCCGTTTAAACGTCACTTCTCATGCAAATCGGGGCAATCTTTACGGTGATCGGCGGTAAATCTGCTTTAGAATTTAAGTAGCTGTTTGTACATACTCCGTGCGCGTTGCTCGCGGCGATTTTACTGCGGCCGCTGAAAGTATCTCGACGTCGACGGCGCTGTAAAAGACGCTTTTACTGCGGCATCGGTTTTAGGCGCCCTTTTAGCGAACGACACGCGAGAAAACGACGAGCATAAATGATTACTTGAAGCCAGAGACTTGAAGACGAATCGTTGACCGCTCTTTCACTTTACATCGTACGAGAGGATGCAATGAAGTAAAATACATTTCGCGAGCGTGCGTTTCAAAGGAACTCTAATACCTGCGAACAAAGTCGTTGATAGTCTCGGAAATAAATCATTGAGCGATTTTATTACCTTTTTCCGTCGTACGGATGATTTAATAAGGATGACGCGATAGAAATTCCATCGTGATGAAGCATTTCCTCCAGCAGCTTAATTCATTGCGCAAGGATCTAATTAGGAGCGCTGCGTAGAAATAATATGAGTTTCGCGAAAAATCATCAAATCATAATTATCAATTACAATCGCCGCAAGACGCAATTGCTTATTATAACGATCGTTAAAACGATATAATAAAAAATTTTCACACGATGTTGTCGCACAGAAAAAAGAACACTCTTGTGTTCAGAATATCCTTATTTTCGAAATGTTAAATATTGAAATGAGATTATATAGCATTAAACAGACATAATTTGCTTACATGAAGAAAATTTGAGTTTCATCAAGAAAATTATATCCTTATTATTCAATAATAATTTTCATGGGTTGGCAAAATATCGAATATAAAATCTTCAAACTAAAAATTAATATTTTTAAATATTATTATCATCATCATACAACATCCAAAATAATTATATTGTGTTCTTTAGATGACTATTATTAAAATAAAAATACAAAAAAAGAAAACAAATTATATACAAGCAAGAATATAATTATTTTGCTTATATATGAAACAATGATTGTTAAATATAGTGTACATGAGTTTTAATTTGATACTAATGTTTGATACTATTATTTTCTGTGCGGGATAATTCGCGTTGCTTTGATAATTTTTTTCCGTCGATGTGTACTTTTATTGCACAGTCATAGCGAGGTCATATTAATCATTAATGGCAGCATCGTTGCGAGTCTCGTTCTGGCATTACTTCTTCGCTGTGACGATAATGAACAAGTTTGTGCAAGAAAATTCTAAATAAGGAAATCCTTTTTAGCGAATAAATGTTAGTTCACCATAAACCTACACGCAATCTTTAGCGTTCCCTGAAGTTCTCAATCAGCTTTATAAATCTCTGCGTTGTAAACTTATACGGAATCTATTTCATCCTTTCGCCATGCAAATTTTATTCATGGATTCGTCCGCGGTAGCCTTTTAACGTGCGTACATCCTTTCCGCAACGGTTGTCCCCTATGATAAATCGAGAAGAATTTTTTTTAATAAGTCAATGCCCTTCTCACATCTCATGACGTAATAAATTTGCGTATTAAATCATTGATTTAACGGAATATTTGCTTATGTATCTAAAAGATACATGGATATAAGAAAAGAATTTTTGCTAAAATATTTAAAAATTTTGCTAAATGTAAATCTGAAAATAATTATGTTACATCATGAAAATAATTACGTAGGACTCTCAAGTTGCTTAATAGAATGTTGAAAACTTTTACGTATTACTTATTATGATCTACATAATTTTAATGATCAAACAAAATTATTTTCGGATTTGCATATAGCTAAATTTTTAAATACTTCAGCAAAACCATTCTCTCCGTATATAAACGAAAAATCTCAACGAAGGAATGCGTTCTTGAACGTTCATGCAGTGCGAATAAATTTTGCAGACATTTATAATTTTTCGGACGGTCACGTAACAATCGAACTGATTGTGTGGCAAAATGCAGTCTGTGTGCGAAGCGAACGAAACGTCATCGTGCGAAAAAGGAACCCGCCGGGCTGCCTTTTAAACGCATCGCACTTTATGAACGTGTCCATTGTCGAAAGTGCATGAGAATAAAAAAAAAGAAGACGCCGCGGGAACATCGTATTTGTCGTGAGTATCTCTCGACGAGTCGCGAAATGCATCGTTTCGAACGTTGACACAGTCACGAAGCGGTTCTTGTTGCACCGAGAAACGCAGAATTCAATAGCGCGGGCAACTCGTAAAGATATCTCGATCACAAAATTACGCGAGGCAACTGTGTCGCACTCGAAAATGCACACCCATCGCGTACCGCAATGTGGCGGTTAAAATGCGAATAAAATCAGTTGCTGTGTACGTGACGATCCTCAAATGCGAGAGAGATTTCGAGATTTTTTTTCACGGGCTTCATGGACAGACCTCATACACTGAAGTAAGAGTTTAGTAATAATAATAAAGTAATGATAAAATAATTTTAATTAAATATTTTGTTATAATATATTAATCGAACATTTAATTGAAATTATTTTACCAAAGTTTTTTGGCTGTCATCTTAGGCTTGATTATTATTACTAGACTCTAATCAGTGTACACGCACACAGAAAAAAATTAGTATCAAATCAACAATTCATTGTTCCATATAAGCAAGAATATAAAATCTTGGAAAATTTTTAATCTTAAACAGACATAATTTGCTTACATAAAAAAAATTTTTTTTAATTATAAATTTTGCCAAGAAGATTTTATATTCTTGCTTATATATGAAACAATGAATTGATGATTTGATACTAATTTTTTTTATGTGCGAATCTGAAAACTAAGAGGATCCACCGAAAGCGAGGGAATTGTGAGATTAGGCATCTGCGAAAAATTTGCAAAGATTAAGAATCGGGGACGAGATCGCTTGTAAAAGCGACATGATTAATTTAATCATTAGTGATAAATGTGATTACACGGAAAAATAATAATTTTAAAAAATGCCACCATAACACGGAGGACAGGCTAATCGACGTGATAGTGTGGCAACGATTGCTGAATGATGATTTATGAGGCGTCGCATGCTGTGAATCGCTACGCTTTTCCACGTCGCATCAGCATCGTCATGTTTATCGCGTTTTACACTTTGATTGATTGTAACATATAAACATAGTAGAGATCGCCCATTTATCACATAATTAATGACGTATCTAAATGGTAAATTGCATCAACTGATTATTTAATTCGACACTTTTCATCGCTGGCAAAATAAAAATCTACAACGAATGTTACAGTGTTATCATGTTTCGTATTATATGTAATAGCAATAAATCTCACTATTTTATAACTTATGTTTTAATTAAAATTTCGGTTTATATCTAATAATAACCAATCGGGAAATGTCGATGAGATTACATTCTTCTTGAAATCCTCCTCTCATAAAAAGTCGTGTAAACGATTTTATTGTTGACAGTTTTCCCGCGATACTGATTGGTTCTTTCGTTTGGATTACTTTGTGTTGCAAGAGTAGCTGTCTTCGCGTTGATTGAATTTTGACAGTTGTAATAAAAAATAATGTATCGTAGATTTTTTTAAGTAGTAAATTTGTAATTTGTAAATTATGTAATATCAAAAGCTCTGTAGCGCGCGCCTGTTTTGTCTAGTATAAAATAGTGTCTGTCATGTCGAATGTTTATTCTTTGGCGCGCCGCGGCGAAGATACCTTCTCGACCCAAATCCATCCACTTGAACTCGTTTGGCGCCGCCTTTAATGCCGACGAAATCCCTTGCGCCACGCTCGAGAGTGTCATTCATTTATCCAAACGATCCCATCCCACGAACCCTGTCGTGATTCACTTACTCCCAAGGTTCTTCCTAAATCTGCGGCGCGTGCGACTCTCTAATTAACTTAAGAATTAAGATCTTGTTTAATCTGAGATATATGAATCTTTCATCTTTCTAAATTTTTGCAAATATACAAATATTCCTTTTCCTCTTCGGCGATATGTGGAATTTCTGTCCGACGTTTCTTGCAATAAGAATAAAAAAAAAAAACGCGTCTCTTTATAAATACTAAATGTAAATTAAGATCTCGATCGCAATTTTAGCCTCGTATTCGCCGTCATTTTCGAGTCGACGATTAATCTTAAAAAAATGTATCGCATTCCTGGAATGGGCGAATACCTCGCAATTTTGCTAGTTACGTAAAAGGAAACGTCGGCACGGATCTCGCGTGTATTACGTGCTGAAACCCGAGAGGCTCGGAAAGCGTGCATCGGCCACTCATCGAGAGGATATCGGCCCGTAAAACGAGCCCACAGTTAACTGGCAGGTAATTTCATGGCAATTTCAGTGCTTACTCCTCTTTCTTCGTTCTCTTTCTTACCGAATGAGCCACCCACTAATCGATCTCGTCTACTATCTAATCGAGTCCTCGCAGCATCTCTCTTCTCGCCGATCTGCGCTATCGACATCTCGGTCGCCGTTCTAAAAGCGCTAATTATTATTTATAACAAAAAAATATTTATAATGAAATAGTCAACCCGATCAGCAACAGTGTCACAGGATGTGCTGTCTGTATGCATCACATGAAGCTCGTTTCAACTGCAACGAATGAGTCTTCCTTTTTCTCTCTTGTTATAAAATATTTTGAAATTTCTCGTATCAATGTTACTCTAAATTTAACGAATTTAGATAATAAATAATAAAAAGAGATAATTGCAAAGGTAACAAGAGCATCTTTCTCCTTACAAAAAATTCTGTGAAAAGAAATTTATTTCTTATACTCGTTTTGCCATTTATTCTTTTCCAATGATAAATTTAAATAAGCGCTGAAGATCATCTATTCGTAAAATTAATAATTTATATATTTCTTATTTTTTCAGTGATAACGCCACATTATAGAATTTATTGTATCACACATATGAGCATGCGTCTCCTTCTACGATTAGAGTAATCAGAACGTTAATGGTGCAGATTTGCAGACGTCCCGAGCATTGCGAAGAAGCGATAAGATAGACCGCCGTGCACAGAACACACGACATATATCTTCGTTAAGAGAGGTAGGTAAAACTTCTCCGCAAAAACACGATCGTAGAATGCACGGTCGGTGAAATTATATATATTCGACATAACGAACGGAACGTAGCGATTACAACCGGTACTATTACAAACTATGCGATTCATAGGCTGTACACTATGTATTTATTTTTCACGTGACAACGAATTGAAGGGAAATATTTTAGTTTCATTATTCATACGTCTTAGTTGCAAAACAGTTTCTCTTACGAAACTAGATTTTATTATACTCTATAATAAAACATAAAAATGTAGAGATTCTAATTTTAATGTCGAAATATTTTATAAAACTGGGAGAGAGAAAAAAATTTTCGACAAGAATGCGATAACCAAACAATTTTTCATCCAAGAAGCGAAACGTTAAAAATAGTATAGTTTTATATATTTTCGTAAAAAACGCAAAGTTTTGAATTAATGTTTAATTGATTATTTAAAAATTCTTCACAAATCATTGCGAGTACTGAGTGATATCTTTCATTTCGCCGACGAATTCATTTACGGCACGAGTGCCGTGTGCGAAAGTTCCATCGCCACTTCACTTCGAGTTGCAATGGTAGATGTTTACGCGTGTTCGATGATCAAACACAGAATTCTTCTATTTTGGTCCGAGCCGTCTGGGACTGGGCAAGGGTGCCGAAAATTTGTTTTTAATGACGGCCTTTCGACGCGCACGAGAGAGAGAGAGAGCCTAATCGTTTGTGACGCAAGAGTCTCGAAGAAAAAAATCGGCCCGGTCGATGGACCAGATCGGTGGTCTCGACGGTCGATGGTCCAGACTCGCTCTCAAGTCTCTTCACTCGCGCCGAAAAAATATACTATGAATAGCTTTCAAGTAGTCAGTTTACATAATGTGGTTGCGTAAACGTTTGTGTTTAACGTTACGCGATGGAGGCGAGAACGGTTCGTATTATTTGAAGAGAATCGAGGACATACGTATATCGAGAGCTAATAAAATAGGGGTACATGGATCTTGTAAATAGAGATTAAAAATAACAAGATGTCTTGGGCGCAGATAAAATATGATACGAAGGTGCAGAACCCGTTTTGACGCAGCTTTCCTGTCGAATGAAATTTATATCAAAATCTCAAGTGAACGAAAGAAGTGTGAAAAGCGTAAAATACGTAGAAACGGAAATCTCGATGCGTTATTATTCTCGACGACATGACTAGGAAGCCATGTTTCCGATCGTCTACCAGTCTCTCGCGGAGATTTCTTATCGATCCGATCGCCGCGTGGGTGGATCACCATGATTTACGAGCCGTCGTAGCGACAGCATTAAGGTGATCTATGGATCCTGGTGATTCCGACCCGAGTCGAGGTAACGCGCGTTGCATAAGTTATTGCGCGCGATCTACGCATGCGAAATGCAAGATGTCGCGTAGTAAATTTGATCCATCGATCCTGCCAGCGCGCACGAAGCTAATTCTCTCGGTATGATAATAAACTGCCGCGCGGACGATATAAAAGTACCCGAAACTATTTGCTCAAGGATATATTGAGAGATCGCGTATCTCTCTCATATATATTCCTAATTGAAACTTGACATAAAAAATTGTGACACGTGAATTTCTTGAGAATTATTTTCTATTGAAAGCAACTCTGTATGTCTATTACACAACCTTGGCTAAAAATATTAGGCACCTGCATTTTTTTAATGTTTTTAATTTAAGAGAATTTTAACAGAAAGTAAAGTGTGAATTATCCTTTGCTTCAAGAACCATTATATTTTAATTTACATATAATGTTGGTAAGACCAGTAGGAAACAATACAGATAAATGAAAAAAGTACAAGTGCCTAATATTTTTGGCAAAGATTAATACTTTTGTATTATTACACTGAGAGAAATGTTTTGTAAAATCAATCAAAGCTTGGTTGATTAGTGATCAAATGATTTTTATAATGATAGTTACTAAATATATAGTTGTTTTGACCAAATAATTTGTAGTCTTATCCAAATAATTATTTTCATACAACAAATTACACAATTTTTTTGGTTTTTTTGTTAAATGTAACAAAGTTTTTGGTACCAGTAACTATAAAATTCATTTGATCACTATACTACCAAACGATTTCTCTCAGTGTATATAAATACACGATAAATATGAATAAAATAAATATAAATCACCACAAAATGAATATAATCTCACACAATATAATGGAATACAAGTAGCGGCTTAAGAGAGAGCATTATAAAACTCTTAGCACATCCCAAAAACATAAAAATGCTTCCATCATGAAAGCGACATCGTTTTATCTTTTCGTGTAAAGACAAATGGGGGAAAACGCGAAGATATCTTTTTCCAGACACCTCTCGCAGGGATTGCGCGAGCTTTCGCACGCGAGGAGCAAGTTGAGGATCACCTCGCGGAGGAAGACTTCCTCTCGCACGCCCATGCGTATAACGCCCACGCGGCCGCGCGGTATCGCGAGCGTGTCGTTAAAGCCGTCGCGAAACCGTTCGTTTCACCCTGAAAAACTTTGTCGCGCTACTTTCTATTGGGCAATCCACCGTGTGGGCTCTCACCGGGCGACCGAAAAAATGCCTCCCGCAACACCTACGTTCATTAGCCCCCATCCCGTCGCCGTCGTCGTCGAAGACTCTGTGAGTCCGAGAGATGCTGAGACTTACGACCGCGAATTTAACGAACTTGGTAAAAAACACGGGGTTTTGTTCGCGCGCGAAATCAGCGGAAGGTAGCGTTTTATCGAAAATGCCGGCGGCGGCCGCAATAAAATGCGGCTTCGGCCCGGAGGTACGGAACGCCTTCAGCGAATTGCGGTAACTCAAACTGGTCGGCGCCCTCAAATTAGAAAGTGCACACTTTTCGAATGCCGCGTTAGTAATCACGTTTCAGTGCATCTACTTACATCGCAATTCCAATTTGCTCTTGAGAAAATATTTTCAATTGTTTAGCGTGATCCCCTCAACGGCTAATATTATATCATTAATTTTTATAACAGTGCACACATTTCTATACATGTGCATTATATATATTACATTTTCTCTATGAGGTACCATTACGACCACGCCTGTGGACTATCCCTACGCGAAGGTTATTAGATTATTTCAGCAAAGAGAGCCACAACGCATAGACAAGCTATCTCTAAGGGTATACTTCCTATCTTCGACCGAGGAAAGTTCTTGCGGAGGAAGACTTCCGGCGCGCCCACGCACCTAGAAGAATACCGCGAAGAACCGCGCCGTTAAAGCCTGCGGTCGAACTACAACGCGGTTCTCCATTTGGTTGTCGGGGCACCGCAGTGGTGTTCTCCACGTGGAAATACGACCATCGATGGGATTGTAAATCTCTCCTTGTCCGTTGGAGTGACGACGAGCGGCTTGAAGGCCGATTCTTCATTCAACGGCTGAGACACGTTCAGTCTCGTCGATCTAATCTCTCGTCGCGGATTTTGTTTCACGGAAATCGTGGCGCGTTTATGATAGTCGATTAATACGCTATTCCTATGCCTTATAAGCACACAATATTCCTAGAATATTACTACACGAATTTTATTAAAAATGAAAATAATATTAAAATAATATTCCGAGAATATTCAATATTTTTAAATTGTATTCTAATATTATGAGAATTAGCATAATATTCTCATAATATTAGAATGCAATAATATTAAAAATATTGAATATTATTGTGTTCTAATATTATGAGAATATTGTGCTAATGTTATATGTCTGTTTTTACATAATATTCGTAATATATTACTTCATGATATATTATAAATATTATAAATATTATTATGGTAAAAAATTAACGTGAATTATTGAGCATAAAATATTCATAAATGTTATGATTGTTATATTTAAAAGTTATAATATTCAGTATTAAACATTATTTACTTCTTCATATAACATTCATATTATTATCAGAAGTGGACATTTTTTATTAATATTTTAAGAATATTATTTAATATAAAAGTAATATTACGCGCTTATAGAGTTCTAAGCGAATGCATTTCGATGTATCAGACGTAAGGTAATTAATTACTTCAGTTACCTTTCTTTTATTTTAAATAAATGCTTATTCATTTTCTATTTTATACTCTTTGAATTTACTGCTTGAGTTCTTGGCAGAATTTAATCACGCACGCGATTCGCCAAAGCAAACTCTACACTTTATACAGTTCGCGTTTCTTTTGCATCGGTATTAAAGGCTACGAGTAAAATTAAAAGGGGCAATAAAAGGAGTGACAGTTTCAACACCACCTGATCCATTCGCGTTAATATTCAGAAAGCAAATGAGAGATATCGCGGCGGTCCGTTCGCGCGATTTACTGCATCCGGCAGAACGCGCGCTAATTGCGAACGTGCGTTTACAACTAAATTAGCGATCACCCTGCCTTTATTTCACATCTTAGCGCGCGTGCAGAATTAATAGTCATATGCGAGCGTATTTACGAGCGGGCGTTAACTAATGTGACTTCATCTACGCTCCTTTTTATTCCCCGCGGGCTTTCGGGGGTCCTTCCGCACGAGCGGGGGCGTCGAATTTCATTTTCCCTCGGAGAAGATCGTTAGTCTTTATCCGAGGAACGTTTCGTAATTGTGACGTCTTGGAGGCCGCTCCGGTCGAACCCTTCGCACGTGGCTCGCCTAATTTATTAAACCGCTTCTTGTGCGCGATCACGCTTCAATTGCGTCATCGCGTAAAGTGCTGAAAACTGTGCCGTGACGTGATAATAAATTCCGAGGTCGATTTGAAACGGCAATAGCGAAAGCGTCGTTTCAATCGATGAATCGAGTGCTTCTTTTTTTTAATATGCTCCTCCCACTGCGCGACACGAAGGGAATAAATTCGAGATGGAGATAATGCGCGTACGCGTGAAGAGAGTTAAATGCCACTCGGTTAAATTTTAAGTACATGACGCATACGCGGAAATTAAAAGAACTAAAGACTTTACAACGTCAGTGCGCACAACGCTCTCGCAACTGCTGTTTCACGCCAGCTGTTATGTGCAAAGAATCATCATATTGCGGAAGACAATTACGGAATAAACGAAGTATCACAATCTCTTTTCCAGGAAGAGAGTGCGGTTAATAAGGGCGTGTCATAATCGGCAGGATTGCCGGCATCGTCCGGCTCGTACGTGATTATCCTCATCACCATTATCGATCGGATCGGTTGTCGTTGAATCGTAATTACCGTGCTCGTCAAATTGTGTTAGGTCCCTGCGTGAGATGAAATTCTTTAACGTCGACTTTAGCGCAAAACTGGAAGACCGACTTGATGCTCGAGGAGCCGAATTTTCGTCAGCGAGACTGACGAAGGGTGAAGCTTCTAAACTGCGAAAAATAAAATTTAAAAAAAACAAAAAAGAACGCGTCGACGTGCGAATCTGAAATAAAATATAATGAAACGATGGCGATCGCGCGAAAACAACTCCCTCGTTTGCAGGACCGATTTATCAAAATCTATCGCGGCATTGGCTACATTTTCGCGCCACGCACCACAGACGTACGTTCATGCATTACAAATAGAGACGTGCGTGCTTAAGGCGTGTCCTACACGACGCAACAAAGTGGGCACTTGTGCCTTCTGCGAATTTATCTCTGCTGACAGCTCATTATCCGATAACGATAGGCACGCCGGAGAGTAGCGGTTACAACATCGACTCGGAGAACCGATCTGTCTCTCGCTGTGTAACTCGTTTATCCCTCATCTTCATTTTTTTTTCTCGAATCCACCGTTGTTACAGACATATCGTTTCAACGTTCGCGATGAAGAACTTGGGAGTAAACATATCTAGAAACAAATTTCTCATTTCTCATGCTAAAACACAAATCGCAGATACCTTCAAGTCGATACGGAAAGCAAATAAAAGGACACGTTGTGATTATGATTATGTGGAACTGTGAGAATTGTCAGTGTTAAAAATGTACGTAAAATAATATTTCGCAACCTATGAATAATCCGTAGATATTAGACGAGAGGCGTGGCGAGAGAAAATAGTCTGGACGAAATTATGGGAGCGGGGAGGGAAGAAGATACGTAAAGATCTGGATTGATTAAGATGATATTAAAGTTGATGATCGATCCTTATCTGGGGAGCAACGCATCTAGGTGGCCTGGCTATGTTTCGATTAAGTCACGATCGACCGATCGATCTCCTTCGTCGCGCTATAAACCTTTTCTCTTCCCTCCTCTCTCTCGCCTGCAATTATATTTTAATTAATTTTTCGCTGCTGGTGTATTAATGGAGTAATATAATGCCATTACAGTGCATGGGAAAAATCTTCATTCGACTCGGAAAATTTTACGGTTATCTATTATCAGATAAAAATCTTTCTCAAGTTTTTCAGGCTGTGATACGAAGATTTATAATTTACGCATAATAATTATGATTTTACGTTCCGTAATTAATTCATGCGTATTATAGGCTACGTTAATTAAGGTTTGCTACCTCATCTGTATCACAAATGTAATTAAGATAAGTAGTTGTTGCTGTCGAATCGTTATAATTTCATTGGTAGGTTTAACAGTATAAAATTACTTTAAAAAAAAATTAATTTAAAAAATTTTCAAAGAAATATAATATTTAATTCCAAAGAATTAAAGAATTAAAGAGGAGATGTTCCCGAGGACGTCCCTGGGAATGTCCTGGAGACGTCCTAAAAATTTAACAGCAAGTTTTTGTAGATTAAAAATTTTTTTATTTCATTAAAATTTTCTCATTTTGTACTGTTTTCTCTTTAATCTTTGAAATCTTAAATCTTAATCTTAATCTTTGAAATTATATGTTACGTTCTATTGAAATTTTTTAAAATCAAACACATGCAACTGGGTTAAAATAGGAAGATTTTTGAATCAGTATACAAAGATAATACCACTTGGGTTTTATTGTAAAAGAATTAAAGATTAAAGACTACCATATTTGGTTTTTATTTAATAAAAGTAATATCATTAGTTTTTTGTGAAGTAAAGCTATAAACATTTTGGTTGGAATGAGAAGATTTTGATTACATTGAAAGTGTCAGTTCAGTTACTCTAACACTTTGCAACTTAAAAAAATAATTCTTCTTAATTATTGAATTTTCATCCAGAGTGTTAATGTAAGAAAAATATGTATTAATGTTCCAGAGTTAAATGTATGACATTTTCCAACATAAAATATGTATATTCATGAAAAGAAAAAGAAGATTAAAATTTTTAATATCGCGTAAGAATCGAGTACAAAGTTTCGCCCGACTGATCTTCGAGCAGCATCTCGCCCAGCTATCCCGAAGCTGCAATCGCTTCCTGACTACCGCGGCAATTTCTCGACCCTGTCTTTTTCGGCGTACATCGGTGATTTTTATTTTTCCACATTCTCTCTCTTTCTCTCTCTCTCTCATCCACGTCTCCGTGCACTGCCGTACTGCAAGTGGGATAATAACTCGCGGACGATGAGCGAAAGAGGCGATGCCACAAGGAATTATACGCTCGTAATTCGAGTTCGGCGATACCACGAAGAGCCCCACGAAGACACTAAGCCTCGCAACTGCTCGCCTTAGGCGTGACTCTGCCAATGAGAAACACCGTCCCGCTCGGCGAAGAGCGCACATTCACGGTAACGAACGCAATGACACGAGTGCAGTGAACCGTTCTGTCGCTATTATTTCAATCTTATCAGTTGCTAGTAATTACGGTATTGGCAGGTGAATAGGATTGGACGATAAATTAGATTAAGCTTAATAACATACGTCTCTGGAGATAAGATAAGATCTGCGGTGTGAAAAGGACTTTGCAAAGGAAGTCGAAGTAAATTTTAATTTCACCGACGATTCCACCCACTATAATACATACATTTTCGTAGAGAAGAAGAGGGTAATATGGCACTCATTTTCATTTTATTGAATAATTTTGTTAATAATCAATATTTTATATTGAAACTGGAACGATTCTATTCGTTAAAATATTGTTTAACAGATTCTAAACTCAAAGTAATGAAATATTTATTACTTAGGGTGTGATTTATAAAAATGTGATGTACTGCATAATCGGTAGAAGAAAAAAAGTGGTGATAATATGGCTAGCCTAAAAATAATTTTTAAAAAATCGGTTTAGTTTTTAGAAAAACACAGTATTTTGTTAAAAAATTATATATTTTTAATTTTCCATTGTTTAGAATTTTCCTGATTTAAAATTTTTCTGCGTTATTATTTTATCCCTGTTTAACATTAAATAACAAACATAAAATGATATTTCTAATGTTTTTGAACATTGCCCTTTAGAGTAACAATTGATTTATCGAAGAAATATTTTGATATGAAAATTTTGTTTGAAAAACCATATTAATAAAATTCCATGTTAGTGTTTAACTTTGCATAACTCGAAGTGTGTATAGCCGATTAAAAAGTTAAATAACAAAAAAAAACATTCGAGTGTACATACATTCGTGTGATAATACGCTCAAGTTTAAAAACAATGAGGAAGTATGTGTAATTAAATGTTAAAATATACCTTGAAAAAGTTTAGAAGTGCTGAAAAGGAAAAATGCCTTATAACAATTGTTAGCTATTGTGTATTGGTATATTAGCGCCATTAAAAAACGGCGGACTACTAATTGAAGAATTCCATAAACAATTGTTAGAATTCGTCACCTAATAATGGAGATAATGGAGGTAGCCATAATGTCTACAGTAGCCATAATACTCTCTTCTCCTCTATAAATTTATTGAAGGCAGTTTTGATAGCAGCGCCTGTAAGCGTTACTCGAAAATTGTAATTGTTTTGTCGAATCACACGACAGCGTACTTTACTCGATTCTACGTTTGCTCTGTTCTCGACATGTTAATTTGCCACATAATAGAAATAAAAATTGATTCCGTACTACAAGCTTCTCTGTCGTATCATTTGATCAATTCCAGTGCCTCCTGACATATCTCAAGATTCGTCACGATTCTTTGATAATGCCGCAGATAAAGGAATTCCACTCCCGAGAAACTATCGCTGCTCCTGGCAGCAACAAGCGCAAACCGTTGATATGCATTAACCACTTGTCACCTTGACATATCAATTAAAATTCTCGGCGATAAGGGATCTTACCAATATTATCATATGTGTGATGCCGTTCCAATGCGTCGTGTATATACGTCGCGCTGTATCGTCATTATCTAAATCGTGTAAAATATACGTCCCCCTTGGATTATCGCGACGAATTGGAATTCACAACAACCGAAGAGAAAAAAAAAGAAACGCGAGGTACACGGTGCGTGCATTAGCATCAAGTTTCATTACTTGTTCGATTTTTAATTTCCGACGCAAAGACAGTATCCAGAAATTCAATTAAGACTTACGAATCAAACGATCGTCGACGGTAATCATTTTCTCCGAATCTTTCGTCGAGGAAAGATGGATCTCGGCAGAGTAATTGTTAAAGTGTATCGGTGATCCACGAAACATGACGTAGTTTCGCGCGGGTATGCGAGATCGCAGCCGCTGGCCGATCTCGAAATCGCCAGACGCGATTTGCATTTCGCATGCGTTCGCTCGTCCGGAGTCACGTTCGTTCGAGAGTTAACGTCCGTCTGTCGTTGACGGCAAATTGACGCACGCGATTAATCACGGATACCGCGCCTCTCTTCGCGCGGTCGCTCGCCCTCCTCTCCGTCAGGAAAGAAACCGGAACGTCGCGTTGATCCCTCAACCTTAATGAGCCCGCGAATCGCTCTATGCACTCGTAGATATCTTCGCGGACTGATCTGTTTACTGCACAGCGAAGAGAGCAAGCACTCCGGTCGCGCTGCTCGTACCTTTTGGTCTCCGCTCACGCTCATCTTCGCGGGTATGCGCTTTGATATCTGCGTGGAGATTGTAAGATGATAGTGACGCAGTTTTGTTATGAAATACGCGGGTAGTTAAACCTGTAAGTAGCGAAGCGATTGCATATATTTCCGCGAAAATATAGCGATAGTTTATTTTTTAAAAAGAGTCGTAAAACTGCTACGTGTAGATATTATTTGCTATAAATAAAGTAGTATAGCTGAATAATAGCCATATACATCACGATATATGATGTACAAGGCTATTATTCAGCTATATTATTTTATTTATAGCACAAATTTAAAATTGCTCCAAAATTATATAAACCTTTCAAAAAATCGAAAGAAACATTTTCTTTAAATAATTTTGATATTTTTATGTCCTAGATATCTGTTTTTTAAACAAATAACAATAGATTTAATTCCTATTTGTGACAGTAATAAAAGCGTTATCGTTTATCGATTGTGCTCCAAAAAGATGACACTAAGATGATCGGAGGCTCGTGAATATTTATCGCCGCGTCCAAGAGATCAAGATTAATCACGGTGTCAATATTTCACGTAATTAAATTCCAGTCGATAGATTTCTCACTAACGTGTACCTTCAAATCGAGTTTCCGCCTTGACTACTCGTCATTCTGACGTATCAATTAAAACGAATATTAATGCATAGTATATTAGTTAGCAACTGGGATCTCTCTTTCTCCGCAAGCGTGTTTGTCATCCCGTGGTATTCGTCATTCCGGCGGATAACGATTTATCGCGTAAAAATGCGAACGCATGATGGTTACGAAAGAGGTCCGCGCACGAGGTTGGTCCAGCATGCAGGGTGTGTCGTGACACGTGGCACTTAAGAATGAATTTCAAGAGGAAGCTAAATCTTTTCTATCAAATCTTGACTAAAAATGCCAAGATAATTTTCCAGCCGTAAACGGTTTCTCTTAAGTTAAAAGCTAGTTGCACAAATCTACATGATAATCATATTTTATTTTAAAGTCCAAGTTAAACTTAATTTTAAATATAATCTTAATGGCGGAGTTCTTCCGAATACTCGCTTAAATTTGGAAAAGTACCGAAAATCAAGAAATTCTCAAAAATAACTGATGTTTGAGGACTAACAAAAAATTGACTTAAAAAAAAATTTATCCTTGAGAAAAGTGGGTCTCCCATTACTACAACACACTTTATGTACACACACCTTCGTTCCGCGGGTTTATGCGCTGCGGTATTGCGACCCTTTTTTCCATCGATTCTCGAGTAACTTAACACCCGATGCGATTTCAACGGTGGATTGCATTTCGCACTTTCGAGCCCGTTGGTTCATATTTACGCCTCGAGCCGGTCGTTAAATCTCGACCTTTTGTTTCAGACACTCTTTATGTGTATTTTCCCTCGGTAACAATCAAGCCGGTCACGTTCAACTGTAACTAACGATTCAGTAAGGCGAGTGATTGAACCTTCTTGATCCTGCTTCTAGATTGCTCGTTACGTCGAAAAGGATAACTAATTTCCACAAAGATATTTATGCGAGTTGACTGCAATTAATTCTGTCCCATCTACTCATTTAACTCGAACTGCATTATACACAGATAAAAGATTGAATACATTAAAGTATATACATTATGTATATTTAGATATGCATATACAGCTTCAAAATATTACTGTATTTCTCCTGATTGATATATTAAAAAAATAAGTGTGAAAAATAGTTGTTTTCATTCAACGATCGCATAGCTAAATATAGCAAAAATGTGCCAAGTAAATGGTTCTTAAAAAAAAAATCGACGAATATGCATCGCGCACTTTGAATAAGTTGGAGACTGTAAAAAATTAAAAATTATTATGCACCACTAAGATAGACACAGGCCTGTTAATCTACTTTTAATTTCGTCAGTTCGATGTGACATATTAAAAAAATAATCGTAATTAATGCGATATTAGTTATGATTACTGGTACATGTCGTACATGTATCTCTTTTGTCGGCAAACTGGCGGACGATTTCGTGCCATGCCCTCATAATTCTACATAGTATTTTCCTATCTAATATCATCGAGATACTGTGCAGTTGCATTCCATGTATGTGCATAGAGTCGGCATGGAACGAGTGCGGAGATAATATCGAAGAAATACAATTTATTCTGGAAAACGAACGATCGTAGATCATGTCGCGATCGGATTTCATTGATAACAAAATGCATGTGCATACGCGTTACATTGAGACCACTCACCGCACAAACCCCACGGTGATAATAATTGCCACATGGATGGCCACGTTAGTTTTGCACTCGCGCGATTTGTATTGCTATCTTAACAAATTACACCGATTTTTCTCCTTATTGCAAATTGAAAGTACGCCGCGCTCCTATCTCAATAACAAAATGTCTTCTGTCTAAATAAACTAATATGTCACAACGTAACTTTTCCTTTTTCAAAATAAATGAAATCTACAGACGCTTTTTTTTGTTCGTGCACCGAGAGAAATCGTTTGGTAAGATCAACCAAAGTTTGGTTGAATAGTGAATAAATAAATTTTGTAGTTACTGGTACCAAAAACTTGGTTACATTTAACAAAACTTTTTGTAATTTGTTGTATGAAAATAATTGTTTGGTCAAAACAACTATATATTTAGTAATTATACACTGTAAAAAATTGGACTTTCTGGGACATGCAAAAAAATGTCCCAAAAAGTCCACTCTAAATTTTAAGTTAAAATAATTCATCGTGTTACTTATTGACAAATTAAAAATGTTAAGTAATTGACACAATACTTTACATTTATTTTTACTCATAAGAAATGTTAATAGAACATTTTCGTTCGTAACATTTAACTCATAGAAAATGTTAATAGAACATTTTCGTTCGTAATCATGTTACATTAACTTTGAGACATGTTGATTATTTGAAATAATTGCGTTAAAAGTACTCAAAATAATATTCCATTTCTAAGAGACATACACAAAGTGTTAATTTATAAAGTTGACATAAATGTAACACATGAAAATGTTATAAAAATAATAACATATCAGTGGTATGTTAATTTTACATTGAAGTAGTAATCAAAACGTGGTAACACAAGAAAAATTTTAACATATGGACTCAAATTTTTTTCTGTGTAACTATAAAATTCATTTATTCACTATTCAACCAAACCACACCAAACATTTTTCTCAGTGTGACGTTTCACCTATGAATTGTCACGTACTTTAATGATTCAACGAATATCTAAGCATTCTAAGTTACTATACGGGTATCAGCTGGAGTGGACTTTTGCGGAACAAATTTGCGACGTGAATTACAGTCTGGACGAGAATTCCGGCGAGTTATAACGCCATTACAGGCCGGTACAAGCGGGACGCGTAATCAATGTATCAATTCTAATCGCGCTTACACGCGAGCCGACTATTATCGCGCGCCTTAAAGTGCATTCGTCCATCGTCGACGCAATAATGCCACGAGCGAGCTTTTACGCGCTCGTAACGCGGGAAAGCCGTAACGAGCGCGTTACAGTATAAGGCTGAAACGACTGCATTTCCGATGGTTCCCTCTTTCTCTTTCTCTCCTTCGAAGTGGTCGACGATGAATGTTTACGACGAGTGGCAGCGGGCGTACGCGCGGTTACGAGCTCCGCTCCGTCGTTCAACTGGTCCAGCATCTATCTAGCATTTCGCGGCGCGGCGCACAAGGTGCAAACGGAATTCTTTGCTCGCGATTCCCGGTAATTCGATACCTGGAAACGATTTCACCCCTCGTGTTACGCGCCTTTACGCGATATCGGCTTGCTTTCGGTCGCCTGTCAGCCCGAAGCCGCACGGTGATATCGCCGGTCGTAACTCAATTACAACATTTGTAACAGGCAAACGACTAGAGGATCACTCCACCTTTATAAATATGACGTTGAATAAATTAAATAAATCACGCTCTCCTGTCTCAATAATAAATTCAATAATTTGTTCTCCGTAACGCGCATGTGTTCGACTCGCGCGAGCGAGACCTTAATCGATTTCAAAAGATGCATTGCATGCGAGAGGGATTAAAGGGAAATAAATTCGAGCGCAGCCGACGAGAGTGGCGCTTCGGGCTACGCGATAAGGAATCAGCTCGATAAATTGTAGCGATCGGCCGAGGACGTTCGACATAATCCGCGTCATTCGTGCTCGTAAATGTCAGATCGACTTAGCTGAAATCTCCGAATTGATGACAATTATTCTCGTGGAAGAGTGTCGTCGAGATTGGCCGCCACTATCACTCCCGTCCGATCTGGTTGTATTCTCTGGTCTCGCACGTCGCGATTGGATCGAGGGACTCGGGTGCCTCGCGGGGGGGAATTCTCAAACTTGGCTTACAATTTCGATGCAAGTATGTCGATTCGTGACATTCGGATGCAGATTGAATCCTGCGAAATGACACTAAAGTGTAGGATACAGCGAATACGGAAAGAATAAATAAATTCGCAGAAAGACGCGCGAGAAACTCTCGCAGCGCGGAGCATTAATTTCGCAATAAATTATTATAATCTTTGATATTTAAGTATTTTATTCGTTGCCTCCTTAGCCACTTGCCACGAGAAACGTCACGAGTTTCAGACTACGTTTTGAGACTACGAACTGAGATGTTTCAGTTACCATCACCCCGGAATGTTCCCCACCGTCTGTGGCCTTGAACGAATAGTTCTCACGTAACGTGAAGGTAGCGTCTTTGGTAGGAAAGGTGGCGTACCATTGACCATTTTATTTTGGAATTTAAAAAATAAAAAATTTTAAAATTTTTTCGAACTTAATATATATTTTTGTAGGTTTAAGTAATTTTTTATATACTTCTTTTAATATAAAAAAAAAATAATTCCAGTCAAAGGTACAACATCCGTGATATATTTCTGACTAAAAGATGTGATAAAGAGAAGTCAAGATATTTTCATACCTTTTTAACATCTTTTTACGTTACATAAAGTTTTATGTATTTATGAAAATTAACTTGAACAGCTAAAATAATATTAAGACAATAGAACAATTCGTATTATGAATTTAATCTATATAAAAAGAAAATTTCTTTATAATTATCTTTTTCAAAACTTTATCATGACTTTTACCTTCACTTTATCTTTTTCAAGATATGTAATAGATATGAAATCTATTACTGGCACTAATCTCGCATCAGAAAGTTCACTCCCGATATGATTGAATTAGAATACATATGAATCGCATGCGATTCAAGCCAAGTCGCGGCCAAGTGGCAGAATCAAAGTATTGGCCGCGATACATTTTTTTTAATTCCTGCGGGAATCCTATCCTTTCTACGTCGAAGTGTACGTAGGAATCTTACGTTCTCGGAGTATCGTTATGTGTCATCGTTTTCATGCGATCCTGCAGCCGTCCCGCACTTATCCCTTCCACTAATCTTAATTAATTTCAGCCGTTTATTAACTGTCGGTCGACCTCGCTCTCTGCCCGGCACTCGCGTCTTACGTCAGGATAACCGACGCGCCAAGGATGGCCGTCAGTGAATCAGTCATTCAGGCGGAGTGCGACTAAAAAAGATCGCGGTGCTATTCTACGCTCGCAGAAGGACACCATGCGGTTCCAATTAAAATGTGGTTAAAATATCGCTGATTTTTTAAGTAGTCACGACCGCCCAGTACCAGCGCTTACTATACTGAGAGAAATGTTTTGTAAAATCAAAGTTTGGTTGATTAGTGATCAAATGAATTTTATAGTGATAGTTATTAAATATATAGTTGTTTTGACCAAACAATTTACAACAATTTGTCTTAACCAAATAATTGTTTTCATACAACAAATTACAAAAAGTTTTTGGTTTTTTTGTTAAATGTAACAAAGTTTTTGGTACCAGTAACTACAAAATTCATTTGATCACTATTCTACCAAACGATTTCTCTCAGTGTAAGAAAGATTAAAAATGACTCAAATTGAGTAGAATTCGACAGTGTATGCAAACGCAATGTGTCTCTTAATTATAATACAAAGATATGCCACATTAAGAGAAATGTTTGGTAAAATCAACTAACGTTTGGTTGATTAAATGAATTTTATAATGATAGTTACTAAATATATAGTTGTTTTGACCAAACAATTTGTAGTCTTGATCAAATAATTATTTTCATACAACAAATTACAAAAAATTTTTGGTTTTTTTGTTAAATGTAACAAAGTTTTTGATACCAGTAACTATAAAATTCATTTGATCACTATACTACCAAACGATTTCTCTCAGTGTGCAGCGTCAAGTTTGAATGAAGATAATATTTTAGCAATATTTACTTTACCTTTTATTCTCCCAAAGACTCTGTCTATACAAGGATTATAAAACGGATTTTCACACCTGGGATCACTGATAAATTCAATAGCTATTCGAAGAAGACTCGATTCGATGACCCACCAAAGCATTCAATAATCCGAACCGTTCGAAAAAGACGATTAATTAGAAAGTTTGAATAGGCCCGCCGATGGCGTAATCCTCGAGGTTGGAATAACACGAGGGAAGGCGATGGATGTGCGACGTATTTGCTATTATCTCGTATTTTACGAGTTAACAGTTTCAAGCGTCTTTTTAAAATATTCATTTCGCGATATATAAAAAGAAATCGATCTTTCGTAAGAATTTATCGCAACGTAATATATTTCAGCCACCGTAAAATCCTATTCAGTCACCCGGATTCCTATTTTAAGAGTTAAGCTCATGTTACGCGTACATGTTAATTGATTCGTTTCGTCAACAAAAAATTATTCCTCACTCGGGCATTCTCGACTAATCTAAAAGCGCTCAGTTTACGTTTATACGCCGAGACGCAATTTGCTACTGACATGATCAACTGTCGACGTCAATATTCATCAGGACGCATCAGCGCTCTCGCGCACACGCGATTTACGACGCGCGATGAATAATTGCATCTCGGATGCGCGAGATGCGTCTCTCGCGATTAGCATTGGGCGCGATTAGCGAGTGCCGTCGGCGTCTTCTGCCGCTCTTTTTATCGCGCGCAATTGCGCGTCTGGCGACCCAATTGCGGGAATCGGTTATGCTTTGCGCCGTTTGAACCCGTGACTCACGCGCGCGCGTGTCGAACCCCTTAATCAATTTAACACGCGCGCGGCTTAAGGGTGGCTGCGTGTACATTTCGCGAGAAAGTCACGTAACCACCGATAAGCCTCGCCGCGGCGTCAGCGTGAATTTTATACCGCGTAGCGTTCCGCGGTATCGCCGACGCATGCCACTGTCGCGGTTCTTGAAATTTGATTTAGCAACTGACGTCAGAGCCTTCGCGTTTTCGAGATACAGCCTCTCTTAACACGTGTACAGGCGATTCACCTCGGCGGCGCCGCGGAAATCTGTTCGCGTTCCGCGATAACTAATCCACATCTGCCGTTACGCATATATTACTTTCGGGGAAGAGCAAGATGTATAATGATTACCTTGAAATTTATGTTAATTACCTCGTAACGGGACGAGTCGTCGTCCGAGACCAGAAGACTGGAAAGAGAGGGAACGCGAGGGATTGCTCGATCGATCTTTTTCCGATTTCGATTCGCATCGAGAAGTCTTCTCGCGTCTTCCGAGAAGAGATGTTTATTCACTGTTTCGGCAAATCTCAGGCCAATCGAGGGAACCCAAACGGTGCAAACGGAAATCTCCGAAATTCGTGCAACGAGAACTTTAATGAGGGTGCGCTCTCAAGTCGGATCGAGTATACCCGCGGCAGATTGCACGCGGCATCTCGCCGACGCGATTATGCATGCGCATGTTGCATGTGGGTATTTCGGCCGCAATGTTCGGTTTCGGTTGCCTGTAATTTCGGATTACGGCAATCATACGTACGGTGTATCGTGAAGATCATGGATAAGCAAAACACCCTTAAAAAAAAAAAGAAAAGAAAAAAGAAAAACAGCCGGTGTGTAAACCACGTGCTGCGCTACAAATTTCCGTAATGTGCGAAAACGAGAGCCGATGATCTTACATACTTACATACATGCGCCACATTAAAACTCATATATTTATAAGAGAAACTTAACCCTTTCGCGCTTGAGAAATCGTGCAATCAGGTATTTCTAGTGGGATTTACTTTAGATAGCAGGCTGTTGTCAAAGACGAAGATTTTGATATCAAAATGACGACAAATATTAGGGGTACACTGAATAAAAAGTCTGGTTATAACTACCAAATGTATAGTGAAATAGTATCAATTAAATATTTGGTCAATGTAACCAAAAATAATTTTACTTTTCTAAATATTTAGTAACTTATACCAGATTTGATAAACATTTAGTAAAATAAAATTATTTTTGACATAATAAGACTTTTTTTTTCAGTGTAGCCACATTGAGAGAAATCGTTTGGTAGAATAGTGATCAAATGAATTTTATACTGGTACCAAAAACTTTGTTACATTTAACAAAAAACCAAAAACTTTTTGTAATTTGTTGTATGAAAATAATTATTTGGTTAAGGCTACAAATTGTTTGGTCAAAACAACTATATATTTAGTAACTATCACTATAAAATTCATTTGATTACTATTCAACCAAACTTTGGTTGATTTTACCAAACATTTCTCTCAGTGCATAAGTAATGTTTTTTGATGCTGTACAAAATTTTATTATATTTAAGAGTTAATACAGTTTTAATCTACAATATGATCTCTATCGTTATTAACAATCTTCGCCCATCTCTCTGACAAACTTTCTATTCCCTTCTTGTAAAATGAGGGTGATTTTGAAGTAAAATATTCTTCGAGTGCAGTATCAAAAAACGACATTACTTATGAGTACCCCTAATATTGTCAGCTTGCTACCTGGGACGCGTCTCGACAAAGAGATAAACTGTGAAAACAATTACGGCTCGTTGAGAGGAAAGAGATTTCGATGGGTCGCAGGTCGTGAAACTGTTGAAACATTTGAGGGCGTGAGTAAGAATTCGCGTAATCGATCTCGTCGGCACGAGTTAAGCGCCAAGTCGATCGATAATGGATCCCGTGCACGCGCGTAATCAGGGAAAGTCACGTCTCGTAATCGCGTTTATTGATTTGCTTAAGATTGAGCGGCGTGCGCCGCGATTATGGGCGGTGTGTATGATGGAGGATAATGACGCGTGGTTCTGATCCCTCTTCGGTGTGTTAATGCACCTTGAGGTCGGCAACGTTCTGTGCGAGCTAATCGTTAATTGTGCAATATATAGCATTATCCTTGAGCCTTTTAGAGTATTACTGTATGCATTTTCCATTTAATGTAGTACCAAAGGTATCAAAGGTTACATTGCACAAGAAACGGTGATTATGATACTTCTTGAAAAACGATACGTTAAATGATACGTTAAAAGATATCAGTTAGCGTCCGCTTAGAAATCTCCAATATCCAGAATCCAATAAGCGAGGACCGTATTGATCACAGACTAAATTAACCCTTAAACACACTAGAGGGTCTGGGAGACCCTCCTGAAAAAAACTTTACTTCCGTGTCATTTTATTTTAGTTGAGCAATGAAGTTAGTCAATCATATCGATCGATAGGGGAGACTTCAAACTTTTTTTCCACCTAGCCCGAATCTTCTTTCTCATTCCGTCTTCACACAGCAAGCGATCGAATTTTAGAAGGATTTCCAGCAGTGTGTTTAAGGGTTAAGAGAGGGCATTAGTCGGCGACACGTTGCAGAATGCTTATTACGATGTCATTCGTAAGGGAAACATCCGCGCGTTGGTTCGCAGCGATGGTTTATTTCCCCACGGAATAGCATTCCCTGATAATTACACGGTCAAGAGTGTACAGGTACAAATGTGATTTCTCATAATCCCACAATGCGCCGCACCTGTTCGCACCGTGTTATTACCGGAGTCACCGCGTTTCGCATTATCTCCCGCCCGTGGACGTGGGTTTTCGCTGCCTAAATTGCGATCTACCAGAAGGCACGTCGACCGCCTACAGAAACGTTTTACCGCTTCTCACCGCGAGGCCGACCTCTTCTCTCGCTCCGTAACGGAGCGCGAGCCTTCGACTTTCTGCATTGTGAAGGGTCAAGGTTCGTCGTGAGTCGTTCAGAGGACTTGGCCGATTAAATACCGCAAGGCAATCGTGCGATCGGTTTGTTTCGCGCCGTGATTGCACTGGGAAAATTCGCGATTCAAGGAGATATTTTTAGTCTATAGTGCGAAAAAGTGGCCCATTTTTTTTAAAGAAAATTATTGCACTTGTTCTTTGATTCTCTTACACATCTACCTGTACATCTACAATAAATATTCTACGAATTTTAGAATGACAGAATATTTATGTGTTTTCATGTTATGTTAATTTAAAGGCAAACACATTTTTCAAGTTGGCTGACGACTTAAACTTTTGCGCATGTGTAAAACACATTCATAAATTATGTAAAATATATAAAATACGCCTGAAAGAATTACTGCGATATTCATAAATTAACTATTTTTCAATCAATTTTGTTAAAAAATCGATACTTGTGTTTCAAAACATGCAATTGTGCAATATTTTTCATTAATTCTAATTCAAGTGATAAATAAACATGTATTTTATATACACAAAAATTGAAGTCGATAGCTTGTGAGAAATCACGTCAACTAACTTGAAAAATTAGAGATAGTATCAATATCTAGCTCGACCTAGCACAAGCAATATCATAATAAGAAAAGGTCAAATACATCGACCAGACAACCGATGTTATTTGTGTATAATTAATAGTTTATTCAATTACAGGGACGTTTCGGTTTTACTTAAGTTAGTTTACAACCTCAGCCAAAATTTAAACAATTTTCAAATTTATCTCTACATTATTATAATCAATATAAAGTTGAACAGACTTGACAAATGAAGTTTAAACAATTCTTGAATTTGTCTCTACAATATTTAAATGACATAATCAATATGAAAGGTATAAATAAAGTAAAGTAAAATAAATAATAAATTAAATATAAAACGTAACAACTTGAAAAATTTATGTAACATAAAAATTAGAAGCCATACCAAAATTTGTAGATATTTTCTAAATATGTCTAAGTGGATGAGTAAAAGTGTGGAATATGTGCAGCAGTTTTCTCTAAGTAAATAGTCAAAAGTAGACAAACTAGAATACCCCCTTAAAGCCGAGGCGGCTTTGAGAGCATCGTATGATCCCTCTAAATCGATAAAACGGAGAAATATTGAGTTGTAGACGCCAATTCTGTGGAAGTGTCATAGATAAGATAGCGTCGTAAACTACTTCCGTCTGAAGTGTACCGGCGCCTATCTCGCCGCTAATAATACCAGAAACGAAGTCATTACGTTTACGATACGCGTTATAAAAAAGTTTCCTCCAAGAGTGCCAGACTTGTGTTATTAAATATCGCCGGAGTGTATCACGTAGCCGCGGTTACGTCAACAAAAATCGACTCGCCGCCGATCGAGAGCAAACGGACGAGCCGGTGTGGTTTCCTTACAAATGGGTAACGCTCGCATAACGACAGTTGTCGACGATCAGATATCGCGCGGCCGCGCGAGTCGACTCGATTTTCCATCAACGCGCGAATCGCTGATAAGGTAATTAATTGGCGAGCGGCAGTTCGCCGCATGTCCACGTCGCAGCGAAATTACTTTAACGCGGCTCACGCTGCGCTCGTACACGACGGTATTTAATTGCGCACGCTTAATTACGTCTATTCGCCGCGGTTTGGTCGTTCGACGCAGTGGGAAACGCGCAGGAATTACAATCCCGCATCTATAAAGTAGCTCCGGAGTCGTTATTAATGCACGAAACGTACGAAACGGTTAAGTTAGCGATTTAAGTTACAGATAGTCCGACCTACAATTTTATCCGGCGAGCCTGCAAGCGGATTGCCCATAAACGCGGTGGCTCGTTGGAAAATGAGCAATTATAATTATTCAAGTAGCTATTACAGCGTTGTAAAAAAAAAAACAACGAAAATTTATCGTTCAAATAACACGTAGCACGCGCAATCATGGATTTATTCCACTTCTCGTCAGTGTCAATTTTCCCACTTATCTATCGTCGTGCGTACACTGAGAGAAATCGTTTGGTAGTATAGTGATCAAATGAATTTTATAGTTACTGGTAC
>QKQZ01008220.1:0-25667 GCA_003595255.1 Solenopsis fugax | reverse complement strand
TATTGCGCATCGTTAACCGCGCTTGACTCGCATTTGCCGTTTTTGTTTCGTGTTTTTATTATTATTATTATTATTATTATTATTATTATTACGAAACTTGTTTTCAATGGTGATTCAAATAAAGTCGAGAATTTATAATTTTTATAATTATTCTTCGATTTTACACACGTTACGCGCGTATCACAACCTGTTTTTGCAACTTTTTTTAAATGCATTATGCATGATTCTCTAAAACTTAAAACGAACGCGAATCTGTCATGTAAACTGCAAGATCAGTCGCGCTAGAATTTTGTGTAGTTGTCGAATTAATAATTTTCAAATATACACGTTGAAATTATTATTTTGAAAAGATAAATTTTAGATTAAGAGAGGTGAAACAATTGTAAATAATTAATTCTTTGGTTATATTTATTATTAGATTTTTCTTTATTTGATTCAAGATATTGATATGCTTATCTCAAACACTATTAACTGATTATGTAGATCCTAGTTCTAATATAATAATTTCTGCAGTCAGCAGGTCTAAGAAAAGGCCTTGACGGGCAGATTTGCTCTCCAGAAAACAATAGAAAAGTCGCATCGATACACTCTTTCCTCTATGTTGATTACTTCTTCGATTGTCACGCATGTACAAAAATCCGGGCCCGGATGGGCACTATATTAGAATAAATTTTCCTCTAGTGTTTCTTGAAACCAGTATGTACCATTTGTAGGCCTCACATAGTTGGGTACTATCACAAAGTCTTTCTAAAAATGTGAAAAATATGTCAACAGAATATAAATAATTCTAATGATACAAGTAATATCAAAATGACTCTTAATTAATCGAAAACAAGGATAGTAAATTATTCTTTAGAATTGACACCGTCATTCCTAATGGGATGCCAAACAGTTCGAAATTTGGAGAGAAATTTTCTTGACAAACTCTCGTGCTGCAATTGTCCGCGATTTCACCCAATTTCTTCTTCAGTTGCGCCCAATTGCAGACTCCGTTCACGCAGCCTTCAAGGGTTAAGGGATTCTCGTTTAGGTAGAAGGCGACTTTGAAAGGAGCATCGTTCGAGTAGCATCTAACATAAAAATATTTCGAATATATAACAGTTTATAATATGTATTGTAGTAAAATTATATGATGTAAAACGGATAGAAGAATTATTCTAACGGAAAATAATAGAGAAGAATTGTCGGATACGCGGAGACTAAAGTTGATATCAAGGTATACTTTTTAACATAATTGGGAAAGTTACTTTGTAATTGAAGTAGCTAATTACTGTTACAAGTTACCAACTCTGAAAAAGTAATATGTTACAATTATAATTACTCAGAAAATGAGTTCTCACATTTTAGTTACTTTCTAATTTTTTGTCACATTTATGCACTGCTATTTTGAATACAAAAATAGTATATTTCTAACATTATTTTACTACTTTAGAAAAAAAATTATTATATTCAACACTCGATTACTGCATTATTTTGTATATAATGAATAACACAATTATTTTAAGAACTTAAAACCAAAATATTTAACACGTTAATTGAATTAATAATTTATAATAAATTCATAATATAATAAATATAATAATAAAATTAATATAATATAAATTAATCACAAAATTATGATGAATATTTCAGTCAAATGTTCTTATCAAATTCGAGCTTTGTGATAAAATCGTTTAAAATAACAAAACATCATTGATTCGTGGCTTATTTTAAAGTGTGAAGTCTCAACTTTGATGTTTATAATGATAGCCATTCTCGAAGACAATTTATCATTTTATTTTGCTGAACGCAGATCGTATGTTGACGAATAAGTTTAAGATATATTATATAAAGTAACTATACTAAATTAATTATTAGTTAACAAAAAAATATTACCAAGTTACAATTGTAGATAGAAAAAGAGGAACGTAATTAAGTTACTGGATAGAAAGTAACTTTAACTTTGTTACAAATAATGAGTTATTTCCCAAATCGACTTTTTGATTTCCTTTGGATTCCTCAATGTGACGGATATTGTGTGGTATCTTGACTTAATTGTTACCTGTGAAAGATCGCCGCAAAATTCGCGGAAGACGGCACCAACCGGGAAATTCTCCAACTTCTATTACCCGTGTATGGGAACTTCGCGGCCGTAAGTGGCTCGGAGTCATTGCCGACTCCCAACGCGGTGAGAAACAGCGATAGCATATGCGACTCGGCGAAGTAGAACACGCCCCTTGGCTCATCGCTATTCACTTTCTCCAGTTTCCTGCGGGATTTTAATTAGAAGAAAAAAAGATGTCAAAAAGAAAGCATTTAGATTTACTGGAAAACAAAGGATTCTCTTACTTAAAGTGTTCAAGCATGTCCCGGATGGGGTGACATCCGAGCTGGCGGTTGGTCTTCCTGCCCGGACCGACGAGATAGTAAGACAAGAGATCATATTTGTACTCGAGCATCTTCATCTCCTCGTGGGTGAACACGTCGCACCAGGGCGACGGTTTGTTCGGGCACACTGCTCGTTCGTAGCGACAAGTGTTGTATATTGTAGCCATTACATCTGAAATCATTGTGTTACAATAAGAAATTTGCTCTTGGTAATTGGCAGTTGATGATTGATCGGTGATAACTGATAACATTGTGCGATAACATTTTTCACACACGAAAGACTGAAATTGTTTGTGAAAGTATAATAGAAACGAAATGCAATAAAGGTGCGTTTTCTGCACATTTGAAGTTTGGAGGTCATTTCGACCACGGTGCGAAGATGAAATTTCGCGATTGTCTGAAACTCATGTATTTTCATGCAGAATTGGTCGTTGAATCCGAAAATAATAAAATTAAGCCATTGGAGCAGTGCAAATGATGAAAAAAATGCAGTTTTAGTCGAAAATCGCTCAAACTTCAACTTTTCTAAATAAATTCATGCGTAAAAATAGTTATCACTAGAGCTGAGGTAAAAGATTCGAATACATTAAGTTTATTTCTTATTACTGTACTGGTGTCACTCGCCGAGTGGTTACTCACTTTCGTTGTATTCACTTGGGAGCTGTAAATCCCGAAAGACAACGTCGAAAGTTTTCGCCATTTCCGCAGCAAACGCCTGCATTTCTTTGTTATCGAAATTGTTCCAAGTCCCGCAAGTATCGTACAGCTATTTTAAAGGGTCACTATTAGAGATGCTCGTATAGCGTGTTTTCACAGTTTATAATATTCGCGATTTTAAATAAAAATGAAGGATAAAGAAAAATCAACAATTTATNATCAACAATTTTACACTGAGAGAAATCGTTTGGTAGAATAGTGATCAAATGAATTTTATAGTTACTGGTGCCAAAAACTTAGTTACATTTAACAAAACTTTTTGTAATTTGTTGTTTGAAAATAATTATTTGTTAAGGCTACAAATTGTTTGGTCAAAACAACTATATATTTAGTAACTATCACTGTAAAATTCATTTGATCACTATTCAACCAAACTTTGGTTGATTTTACCAAACATTTCTCTCAGTGCAGATTCAGAAGTAAAAATTATTTTTCTTTGCGATTATCAAAGCGAGAAACAATAACGAGTTTTGTTTTCTTCATCGCGTGTAATCTTTAAGGAAAATAAATGGTTTTCCCGAGAAATCTGGGAAAACCGATTAGCGCCATTATTATGTTTTTGTATTTCTCACTGAAGAACCCACAAGGAGTAAAAGAAAAATGTCGTGATCTCAAGATTCTACATCCTATACATCATTCTTGAATTCATAATACTATGTAAATTTATTTTAATCTATTTAATTCATCACTGAAATGATAAACATTTAGATTGATCGGTAAATCACGTTAAATTCATTTGATCACTATTCAACCAAACTTTGGTTGATTTTATCAAACATTTCTCTCAGTAATTGAGTGTATTCCTCTCTAAATCTTCCAAATCTTTCTCGTATTACACATAGGGTAATTTCGATATGTAATTTCGGTATGCTGCAACCAATCGAAACGCAACTGATTAAGTATTATTTATTGTGTTATTTATTTTTTAAGGAAAATAAATTATACCAATAAAAACTTCATACTGTCTACTACTATAAAAAAATTAGAAATACGGAATATTAATTTTCTTACATTTGGAAAAAGAACTTTAAAAAACCTTTGCATTTTTGTATATCATCAAAAATGATTTATAGCTCATGAGTGGAACAATCAAGTTGGACAAAAAATACAAGAGCTAGGTACTTGTATTTTCCTGTACTCCATCCTTTTTACTATCTCTCTACACTTAGGAATCATGAAATATTCAAGAAACCTTTTACACTTTCTACAGACAGAATAATCATTTTACGTAAATTGTATTATAATTGGGATTTTAACTATGGCCGCCTCAATAAAGATATTTCACGTCAATGTTCACCTTACACACTCATATTTAAGTTTGTAGTGTGAACATTGACGTGGAATATCCTTATTGAGGCGGCCATATTGGACACGAGTTAAAATCCCAATACATCGCGCCACTCATAACATTGACAAATTGATTCAACTCTCACAATGATTTAGTTAATATTAAGAAATATTAAAAAAACTAAAATTACAATCCAATACGAAGATAGCATAAAGGCATACAACAGAATAGTTGCAAGCAAGTTATCTCCATTTCTTCTATTTTTTCTGACTTTTGCGGCGTAAATACCGAAGTTACCCTAAGATTGCAGAGGTAGAATTTTTAAACAAATCGTCGATTGCTAAAAGTGGGTTTTAATCAAAGATATGGCTTTTAATTCGTTACCTTCAACAAAGTGTCACTGACAGCGGGCACTACTTCAAATTTGAGCAACGTTTCACTCGAAGCTCCGTCGAAGGATTTCATGGTGAAATATTGTGTTAAGTTCATCGATTCGAACTGGAAAGTGAAAGAATACAGCGGTAAAGCGATACAAAGATCTGCTTACTTTTCCACACAATGTTCGTATGTCAGCAAATGAAACAAGGATGATCGATTTTTAATGATTTCACTAAACGTTCGTATATCATGGAAAGAAAATGATTGAGTACGAACTTGTTGAAAACAGATTGGATTACGGAATAGTTCCTCAATAATACATTGTTCGTGCATCATGCATATTATGTTATTTCACTTGTGCATTCTTTGAGAAAATATAATTTCCGATTTATTAATATTACCTTCGCGGGGTTGGTTCTATGTAATTTGTACTCTTTATCGAAGGCTCCCTCTATGAAAGACAACATGCTGGCGGTGGTATGTTCCGTGGCTGTTGATCTAAACTACATCACAAACGTTAAGTTAATAAAAAGATTTATTAATTAATAGTATTACAATTAATAATATAAATAATTTATGAAAAATAATAATTTAATGATATTGGGAGAGTGTTTCTTTTCTTTCATTAATCTTCTTCTAGCTCAGCCAATTGTAACTTTCGTGTTAGAATTGTATTGAAAAACTATCTAGTGTTCTTATATTTAGTAGTTCGTAGAACTAGAATTGGGTAATAACTAATTAAAAAGTTAAACAATAAAACAGATTTGTGAGAATGGGCTAAGAAATCGAGCACTAAGGGGATGAACAATTAATGTTTATTAGTCTATCCTGATAAATAAAATAACAAATGAACGTTTCAACCTTTATTTGGGGTGTAATTTTAAAATTTACGAGTCTAATTTAATTTAAAAATATATAGTGCTTTTCAAAATGAACTTTTAATTTAATTTAATTTTAATGCAACTTTTAACGTAACTAAATTTTATGTTATAATAGTTGAAAAAAAAAATTAACTTGTCCAACTTTGTATTGAACTGATTAAATTCAACATAATCATTACTTTAATTAATACATTAAATTAATACATTTATCGAGTTTCATAATACTTTCGCATTAATACGAAGATAAATAAAAAATAAAAGCCCAATCTCTCTTATTGTTAGATCGTTACCTTAAAATTCTTTCTCACGTCCTCGTTGAAAAGTGTTGCCAATTTCGCTCTGATTCTCTCGCCAAGCGACACCATGTCCTTTTTACCCTGCGTTGACAAATATCTTCCTCTCCCATGAACGAACTCGGGGCAGGTCTGCCAATTCTTTTGAATCTTTGCGTACAGAGGAATGGCTATGAAAGAGTAATAATTAAGGATCACAAAAATAAACCTCGAACTGTTACCATCTACCAACCATCAAAACTTAGACGTAAATATCTCAGAATTCTCTCACTTACACTCTATCGGCTGTCCTGAGTATATTTTTCTCATCAAATATAGAAAGTTGGGGCGCATTTTGCTCGTGAAGTTTATGATTTGTCTCAGCATGTACTCGTTCGGATACTGTGCTCCGTGTTTATTTAACATCCATATCTGTATCGGCTTGCAGTCTGAAAATTGATCAATTCTGATGCCCGTACCGGAGATTCGGGAGGTTCCAGGTCCGAACCCTGGCTGAGGTGATATTTTTCGCAATAAATTCTTTACAGTTTTTTAAGGGGGAAATGGCTTTAATATTAAGATGCTAGTCAGCATCAATCGATATTAAATTGATTTTCAATTTAATTAATGTGATATTACTTATTCTTATTCGTCTTAGAGCTGCGTTATGACCGGAAAAACAATTCGGCGCGTAGTCGGATGAATTTGAAGAAGGTATATAAAATCACACAAGTAAATATGAAGCAATAAGATCTAGACCGTAGAAGGCGTTCCTTGTTCAATTTGTATTGATCAATTCTATCTGATAGGGAAAATCGGCGAAAATTTCCAGTTCTAGGTACGCAACGACGACGAACACTTACCCGGTATAGTCATGGTTGTTCCGATATTTATATGAACGAGATTATACGGTGTCTCGCTGCCTGTGTAAGGATAAGTGTTCTCGTTGTTCGTTATAGGGTAAACGTAATTGGCGCAGGACCCGGGTATACCTAGCACCACGTTTTTCGTCAGCAACATCAGGGAAATGAGGAAGCACAATCTCGCCCACATGTTGCTAATCCTTGCTTTCTATCGTTTTAGGTGGAAAAAAGAGATTTAAATGACAAAAATCATTCTTTGCTAGAAATAATGAAGCGATAGGGCCAATTTGTTTACACAAATAATTTTAAGGAGAGAAAAAATGTCACTTTGAGATTAATATTATAATTATAAATAAAAGATAATACATAAAAAAAGAGAAGAAAAATAATTTCAAGTAGGAATGCCTATTGCAGCAATTTGAAACTTTCTGACATATTCATCTTGTGTTAAATTATAATTTGATTGGACCGTTTGGAACATGTGATATATGTTAAAATTAACACAAATTTTCCAACTATGTAGGCAAATAATATTAAGAATTGTTTAAAAACGGAGCGTTATCTTAAAAATATTATTTGCCTGCACAATCGGAAAATTTATATGTTCCAAACGGTTAAATCAAAGATTAATTTAAGACAAGATAAATATATTAGAAAGTAATACAAATATTATGTAAATAATTTACACAAAGAATTCAACACTTTGACACAATTTGGTTTTACAAAAAATTGTAGGAAGATACTTTTTTAATAAAATTATCATTTACGTATATTTTATTCATTTATCTTGAAATTACTTTTTAAATCACATTATTTTCACTAATAAATGTTGAATGTCAATTTAACACAAAATATTCAAGTAACTTAATCACATTTTGTTAAATTAACATTCAGACATGTTAAAAATTTTAACCAGGACAGATTTTACCATAAATTCAAAATGTTTTCTACACACTATTAAAAAATTTTTATACTAAATTTGTATGCAAAATTTATTAGTGCTAAAATAGCATAATTTATTGGTGAATGAATAAATAACAATAACGATGTCCGAAATAATATTCTTTTACACACGAAAGGAAGGAAAGATTGTGACTATGATTTAGAAGGAACGAAAACACTGATGAGCAAAGATATCTTTCGAGTCGGTATTGGGGTGGATTTCGTGAGACGTTGCATAAATGGCAGCCAGTTGTTTTATGTATAATAAATGATTATCTCGTAATCGGAGGGCGATTCTAAATTCTAAATTTTAAATTCTGAAGATGACATTTCATTACCTCTATTCGTATAAAATTTGTCTTACTAGACAACGTTGAGCCTATTCTGAAATAGGCTTCCACGGACGTTACTCGATGTTAACCCTGAACACCCAACACTGAGCGTGAAAGTAAGCAATCTTCGAAATAAAAGGTGAAAATGTTTATCTCTCTCGCTGACTTATATGAAGCTTAAGATTGTTCCCATAAATTTACTGCTTTTTTTGATTATCGTGACTATGATGATAAACTCGAGTCTAGATGAGAAGAAACATTTTTTTTTAACAATCGAGGAATTTTTATGAGTCACTATAACATAATAACACTTGAGGCTTAGTCAAATATTTACAAATTCTTTGTAATATCCAGAAACTTGAATAAAATCCATCATTCTTATGCCATCTTGATACACAGAAAAAAATGAGTATCAAATCAACAATTCATTGTTTCATATATGAGCAAGAATATAAAATCTTCTTGGAAGAATTTAATAATCTTGATCAGACATAATTTGTTTACGTGAAGAGAAAAATTTTCTCCATGTAAGCAAATTATGTCTGTTTATTAATTTTTTTTTCTGTGTAGTTAAATAAAAACCATCAATCTTTAGGATGATTGTAAAATTATTCAGAGCCATGCAAAGAGAGGGGTGCGTAGCATACATTGCAGTCTAAGGCGCCCAGTGCTAAGAGGCCCCAAAATTTCACTTAAATATATCATTTTTGCCTATTCGTACGATGAACTTTTCTTGCCTAATCGAGAACTCGTTGAAGAATTCCGAAACAGGCTTGCGCGTCTCGTTACTCGTAATAAATACCGAATACGCTGCACTGAGCGTGAAAAGTGCGACCCTCGAATGAAAAGCCAGAGTATTTGTCTCTTTCGCTATCCCATATGAAGCCAACGGTTGTTTCCACGGATTGACTGGCTTTCTCGATTATTGTGACCGTGACGATAATCTTGTGCCTGCGAAAGAAATAATTTCTTTGCAAGCATCCAGAAATTTTTGTGAGCCACTGTGATATATTTAATTTTTAACATTTATCGACGTTTATATTCACAAATTTTTTTGTGATGTTCAGAAATTAGAAGAAGTATATTAGTCTCGTGCATTTATGATAACTATATAAAATTATTACCTAAAATAAATGATCAATTGATAATAACGGTGAGTGTTGATGAATATTAGTTATTTTATGGTGAGTTCAAAAATTTTTTAACAGTGTTTTGTTTGTTTAAAATTTAGAATTGTAAAACACGGTGGAGTGCTTTTTTAAATTTGTTGGATAATCTACTATTTCTACTATTTTCCAAATGTTTCTCAACAACAAAGTTTATTTTAGTTTCGTTAATCCAACTGTTTTTTCTAATTTGCTACATGATCATATCGTTTAATTAATGTGAAAAATGTTCTAAAAAATTAGAAAACATTTTAACAAAGTTATCAAATGCCAGAGAGAAAAATTTTAGAGATAAAAAGTATTAGTAAGAAAATAATTTGCATTTTGGTCAAATAAATCTGAATAGAACAGCAAGTTAACAAGTATATTAATTTAAATAAAAATTCATATTGATTATGTATTTTTTGCAAATATCCTTTAGGTCTAACTGATCTAATAATTCTTGCAGATAAAGTATCATTATGTTTATTTTATTAATCAAACGGGGAAGAAGTCTTTCTCTTCTTCAAAAAACACTATTTTCAAAGCCTCGTAGAGCAGAACTTTCACGCACCTGTCGAAATTAAGCTTCTTCACGCGCCGTCGTATTTCCGCCGCGATATCATTGCATAATTTCGTGGCCTCCGCATCGTCGTATACGACCTCATCCAAACGATAGTTCATCACTGATTTCACGATCTTGTCCACCTGATCGGTCTTGAACGGATTGCGTGGCTCCATACGATAAGTGTTTTGATATTTCGGCGCCTGCGACAAATTGGATTTACAACAATTTGAGAGCCTGCTGCTTGTAATTTGACATTAATAATCTGTATTTTTTGTATTATACAATAATTAGATAATATAATAAATAGAATTTAAAATAAGATTGATTATGTGCACTGAGAAAAGTATTTGGTATTTGTTAACTAAGTATAATTGCAAAGTACAATTACGGTTAGCAGCCAGTTCTACTCCATTTTTGTAGTAATTACTACAATATTATAATGTTAATAATACTCTTTACGGTGTCTTAAGTTCTCTGTTATCAAAATATTATTAAATTTCTTGTCAATTTAAAAGAAATGACGATCTTCTTCACTTAAATATTGTATTACAAATATATTGTATATTATTCAATATATTTTACATTTTATGTACTCTGTACATCATTTTTTATCATTTTTTATTTATATTATATTAAAAAAATTTTTTTTTATTATCGTCACACAATTCTCAAAATACTTTAAGAAATATAATTGATTTCAAATCTATTACTAACTGCTTTAAATTAACATCTTGGCATTCTGATGCATTGATGTGAATTCCGATAATGCAATGTGATTTGAAACAGCATTTAGTATCGGTGTTTTTACCTCATTGTCGTCGCAAGTTTTTTCACTCGCTTCGTTCTGGTGCGGCATAATGTTGATTTTGGTTCGATAACGATAAATCGATCAGAATGTGCATCCAATAATTTACAAAAATTCTCACACTCGCCTGCAAGAATTTTTGGTTGATTGATCCTTGCAAAGACTCGCGTATCTAAGGTAAACGACAATTAGTTACTTAGAAACGAAGATCAATCGATGAGAGCAAGAATACATATTTGTAGAAATAAATATTATAAATGAAAATATATAGGTTATATATAAATCGTTTTCTTTGATTTAAATAAATATTAGTTAAAATAATTTATTTTTAAACTTAGGAAATATTTTTTTAATTAAGGAAATGATGTTAAAAAACTAGATTTATTTAAAAATAATTTTTTTTTTAGTTTATATTATAATTATAATATATTATAAATACATATACGATACTTAAGAAGATAGCTTGAACGTAGATTGAGGAGATAGAAAAAATACAGGAAACAAAAATATAACTTAATAGAAATCAATCAAGCATTATAAAAAGTTTAAAATTTATTTAAAAATTTACTTAAGAGTTCATTATTTTATGAAAAATATACTCTCTTGAAAATGTAGAATCTATAAAAATTCTTTTTCCTCCTCTCTCTTTCTCATTACGTGAAATTATTTTATAGAGTTTCGGAAACATTTTATTACACACGATTTCGTGAATAACTTTGAATGTTTTATTGTAGAAATACAGTGTTATATATTATAGACAGACGTACTTAATAATCATCTTTATTTCATTGTACATCGTATTTAATATTTGTAATATTTCCACATTTTAGCAATTTTCTCGATCGCGAGCCTCGAAAAACACCGCGTCTCAACTATATTAACAATTCTCTCTTCCTACCAACATCTCGAATACATATAATAAAACACGCTCTTTTTGCAGCGGTGAACAATTTTTTTTTAACTTGCGTAAAATGCATGTCAGCATTGCGTTGCCGGAGTCGAGGGAATACAAGCTTGCTTCGAAAAGGATTCGTGGACACGATGTGGAAAGCTTCTCTTTGGATTCTTTTGAAATCTTCGGAGATTTACAGATACTTCTCCGTGGAACTCTTACAACGATTAATTCTTATAACGTTACAGTGTTTCGAAGAGAATTATCAAGGACGCGGACATGAAAATGCGTCTTGAAACGCGCTTTCTTCTGATTTTGAGATACGTGCCACTTTTTTTTTGATCACGTTTACAATATAGTGCGATGAAAATACGCTCTCTAAAATATACTGGTATTACATTTATCGATACGTCAATTCCATTCACAAATTCTAAAAGGTGACACGATGAGAACCGGTCGTCATTTTTCTAAATTTCAACGTGCAAGATCACAAGAGTAAGACAGTTTCGACAATCGAACAATTATTTAAACTAAAAAGTATCACTATAGCTTTAGAAATAATACACATATGTACATATATTCATTATTTATAATTATAATCTGTAAGCACCTTAGAGCACCTTCCTCCCTTCGTCTACGTTACACGAACACTCATAATCACTTGTAATTATAAGCGTCCTTTAACTAAAACAACGTTGCGCGAATTAAAGTACTTCAAGTAAGTCGTTTATTACGTTGAAGTAATTAAAATTTCCAATAAATCAACTGGATTACGATTGCGTTTACGCAGAACGAACAGTGGTTAACGATTGTGCGTAAACAATTACGTAAACTCTTATATTTATGAAAGGACTGTGAAGCGAATGCGATTTGAATACCCCCTGTCCTCGGTCCCAAGAGATTCGCATTCAATAATTGTTTTTTTTTTCCTTTTTTTTTTTGCGTTTCTGCAGAAACGGATGCGACTGATGCGCGTCTCTGTGAGGTAGGCGTCTAAAAATTTTTCGCACCATTGGCTCCCGAACCGGCGGATCATCCTCGAAGGCGTCGAGCGCGTGAAACGCGAACCCTCGAACGAAAGCAAAGCGACGAAATTCTAAGATAGCATCTCCACCTCCGCCTGGATGTTCTGGCGCGCCTGCTCCTCCAGCTTGTCGCGAAACTCCACGGTCGCGAAGATGTTTGGGATCTGCAGGAAGTTCTGCAACACCTGAGACGTACGCACAGAAGAGTTACATATTGTGAATTAGCTTCTTGTTTATTTTTAGATAATTTCTAGGAGAAAAGATAGATTTGACGTATTATTATTCTATCAGTATTTAACACTCGCTTTTCTTCGCATCCACAGAAAAGATTTCTCAATTCAATGCTGTTACTCTTCTATGTATCATGAAATTAGATTAATATGGAGACAATCATAATTAACATTGGGAAGAAAATAGTATATTCTTAAATGGAAAAAATTTTTAATCTAGATAAAATAATTTTGGTACCTCGGCAAAAAATTTTTTATATATAATTATACATAATTATATATCAAATATGTCCGTATATATTAAAATATATATAATTACGCATGATTTTAAAATTATAGTTATATATAATTATACATAATTATATAGAATGATTACACATAATTTTATATAGTTATTATATATAATTATGTACGATGTATATAATTATATATAACTATATATAAAATTATATATAAAACATTTTTTACCTGGGCTGTCTCATTAAATTTAGATTAAATAAAATGATCTTGATGATATCTCATTAATTTTCTCAGACAGATTTAGATTAGACAATAGAAATTTATTAGAATCTCATATTCTTGATTTAACAATATAGATTGAGCTGAGAAAAATTTGAAAAACGTTCTTTTTTTCTCTTAAAATATCACAAAGGCTCGCAAGAATCATACCTCATCTATATAATATTTATTTTTATACTGCACAAGATTGCAATATGATTAAGTGCGAAAGAACAATTTTGTTAAAGTATCTAAATATTTAGCTGGATACAGATCTGAAAATAATTTTATTGAACCATCAAAATAATTGTGATGGATGATGAGCAATGCTGAAAAAAATTTTGACATTTTAGCAATTCAGTTTGAGAGTCCAACATAATTATTTTGATGGCCTAACAGAATTATTTTTAAATCTGTATCCAACTAAATTTTTAGATAATTTAGCAAAACTGATCCTTCCATGTGTTATTAGAAATCTTTTCTGAGAAATTATCAGAATGTGAAAATGTCTCTTTTTTTATCTAAATACTCTTGGAAAGCACTTTAGTCTCTTTTTACGAAATTCAACGGTAATCTCGAAACGATTTTTGTATCTCTTAGGTTCATATGTGGTAGGTTCAGGTTTGTCGAGACCATCTTTCTACTGCTTCAGGGGTAGCTTACCTTCAACCGTAGCGCCGTATACATGGGCTCGCTGAGGAAAGAGTACTCCCCGCGTATTCGCTCCCTGTACTCGGCGTAACTTTCCGGAGGGGAGCCAAGTACTGCCATATCTAGGTCCAGAAAATAATGAGCGTCCTCGCTGCCGAAGGCACCACCCACCTTGTGCGCCTCGGTGCTATGAGTCGCCGCTACTTTGAGCAGAGCACAGGTCTCCTCTCTGAGCTCCGCATCCTGGAAGATATTATATAACTCGGATTACTTTCGTAAATATCAAAACTTCATTGTTTATCTCTATTATTATATTTGACTCTACAATGTTAAACATGACTAAAATTATTTTTCTTTTTTAGTGTTTCATTTTTCAGTATTTTAATTTATTTTATATAAAATCTATGTTAAAATCTCATGAAATTGAAACGTATAATTAGATGTGATAAATTTGGCAAATGGAATAACCCCGCTGAAGATTAAAATCTTTAAGAAGTTAGTTATCAGCAGTATTTGCCGTTATCTATATAAAATTATCTAGATAATCATCTAGGTAAAGAAATAACTATCTTATCTTTATCTAGATTATTATAATGTACATTATCGTCATCTTAGATAAAATAAATATTATCTTAAATATTATTTTAAATTATCTAAGATAATGCGAATAACGAGAATGAAGTATTGTGTTTAGCCTCAGCCTCAAATTACTATTTATCATAACAGATTTTTTCAAGAATTGCAAAATTTATTGCCAGTACTGAAAATCTATAGATAAGTACGTAATGTGAATTATAGATTTTTAGTACTGGCAATATATATCGAAACGTAGTTCAGATCAACAATAGTACAATATAAAAATTGCCCCAAAACTGTAAATTCGAAAACTTACAAGATATTTTGTCAGTCATTATATAATGTGAATTATATTTATATATTTCTCCTATTTTTAATTTTGAGTTTTATTTGCATATTGATTCAAATTTAACGAGAAATATTTTTTTTTTAGTATAATTATTTGAAGAACTTTTGTTTTTTAAAAATATTGATTTAGAAATAAAAATATGAACATATTTCATATCCTAGATTGTTTTTGCTCAATAATGATATTATCTGAAAATTATCTAGATAAAACTATATATTTTTTTATCTTTTATCTAGATAAATTAAACTTAAATTATCTTTATCTTATCTAAGATACATTAACACGTAACTTATCTTTATCTAGATAAATTTTAAGTTATTCAAGCGCAACACTGGTTATCAGAAACTTAGGGCTGTTTGCTCACCGACGGAATTTCGGCCTCGTCAGCGAATGCATTGAAGTGCTCGAGATTTTTGTCTTCGCTGAAGACCAAGGCTTTAGGATCGTACTCGAAGCTGCAACAGAATATTTTCGAATCAGCTGCTGAACAGTCAATCAATGGGACAAATAACACTGTGCTGCTGTAAGATTATAGCCGCTCACTTTTGAAAGAATATGGCGAGCAGGACGGCTCGCGGGCTTTTGAGATTGCTTTTGATTTCGTAATAGTGATTCAGCTTGTCCCTGAGCGAATCCAGGTTGTGGTACGTGCGTTTTTCCTCCGAGTAGACCTCCTGCAGGCGCGTGAACCAAGAGTCGCAGACCGCGGCGTCCAGGTCCTCCGTAACTTCCTTCCAACTATCCTCCAGCGATGCCATTGCCAGCTGAAAATATTGCTTTCACTTGATTTGCGAATACTTTGCATAAAAAAAAGAAGTAAATTGTTCGAACTCTCTAAATCGGTGAAATTTCAGTGCTATACTTGCAACTATATCAATCAGCGATATATGCACTGTCTCATTAATGATATGTTCAATAATGATACATTCAATTCCAATCAATAAGAATACTCCCTTCTTAATTGGAATCATTGCAAGATAGTGAATACTCATTGATGATCGCAGTTGTAAGTATAGCCACTGCAAATTAGTGAATGATATCTTGATTTAAAAAGATAATTTATTAATAGCAGCTGATCCATCACCTATGGAATGACATTTCTGACTAAAAATCTGACTAAAGATTACAATGTAATTATAATAGTATGAAGAATTTCAATTTTTTTCCCCATCGACAATTTCCAGTATGAAATATAGAGAGCAATTTAATATTCACATAAGATTCGAAGAGGAAATTTAAAGGAAGAGAAAATTAAAGGTGTTGCTAAAGCATCTAAAAGCATAACTAGATATAGATTTGAAAAGAATTTTGAATTTTGATCATCAAAATAATTATGTGGTGACTATATTTTCTTTGAAAAAAAATAAAGGATAAATCTGAAAATTTTGGACTTTTCTTCCCACATGTTTCCAAATCAATTTATTAAACAGCTAAATTTATCAACTGTTACTACTAAGTAGTATCACATTAGACATTGGAATGCTAATTAGAAAAGAATTTCCCACAAAATAAAATTAATCGAGTTTTGATAAAATAAAAAAATCCAAAGAGTAACTACTCAAAATAAAGCACTGTGCTTAAGAATAAATCCAAAAAGTAACTACTCAAAATAAAGCACTGTGCTTTAGAATAAATCCGGTCGTAACAATGTGGGACACTCAAGCTGGTTGCTGGAATGTCATAAAGCCTAATGCACAATTAAAAGCACAGGTAACAGCAATAGGGAATAAGGAACAATTCAATATGTCAAAAAAAGAAAAATATGTAAAGCGTTCTTCATTCAACATATTGAACTGTTGCCTATTCCCTGTTTTCTATTTCGTTCACTGTATCTGGAGCTTAACTGTTTGCAATATTTGCTCGTCACGCTTGAGCGTCGCACATAATTATTTTGATGGTCCAAGAAAATTCTTTTCCAAAATCTGTATCTAGCTAAATTTTTTGAAAACGCTTCAACAAAACCGTTTCTCCTGCGTAGGTATCTAACGAGGCGAAGTTCGCGGATCCAAGGTGTAAACGGGTACCCCGTGGACATTCGATGAGCTGTATATGACGTGTCGAGAGGCCCGCAAGAGGAAGATCACGGACACGAATTTCAAACATGAATGTCGAATTGTAACACTCACTTGATATCCGACGGACGAACGTCGCGGGCACGAATTTGGGGGAAATTACCGAGGCATGATCCGCTCGTCTCGCGAATGAGTCCCGCTCGAGCGCGCGGAGCGTTACGTGGAGCGTTGCGCCGCGTTGTCTGACAAAACAGCCCTCCACTTATTGATCGGTGGCGACTTGCACGAGCTTTCCCGTACACAGGGTGGCCGCGAAAAGGAAGGTTGTCGCCGCGCCGCGGAAATCACGCCTCCTTCGCGAGATTTCTATATACGCGGCAAGATCCTGGCTGTTCCCCGCGTTCGCGGAGCGTGCTATCAGCGGAATTGCGTGTCTTTAGCCTTGTTTTATGTCTAATGATCGATGAAGATAGAATGACGGAATAGCGCTGATAGCGCCTTTTCCGAACGCAGCCCTCGTCTTCAGCAAGACAAAGCAAATTGTACAAGCAATTGAAATTCTTTATATTGTAGCTATATCCCTATAAGCGTTACATTATTTAATATTCCTGAAATATTGATTAATATTAAGAGAAAGTGGTTATACATATGTCCACTCTAGATAATATATGAATATTATATGAGAAGCAAATATTTACTTCAATATTTTAAATTGTCAGCAATATTATAGCTATTAATTGTAATAATTATAAAATTTATATATATTTTATGCATAGTAATTCACATTGATTTTTAACCAAATAATATTCGTAGAACATTTTCTTAATATTCCACTGATATTGAAATAATATAGACGAGTATTATATAAAAACGGACATACAACATTAATACAATATTCCCATAATATTAAAATAATATTAAAAATAATGAATAATATTCACAGAATATTATTTTAATTTTTAATAATATTCGTATAATATTCTAGGAATATTGTAGCGCTTATAGAGATTGTAATATTTAATGAAACAAATGTCATTCTATAGGCGATGTGTGCATCAGTTGCTGTCAATAAATTATTCTTTCTAAATCAGGGTATCATGCACTGATTTGCAGTGGCTATACTTACAATTGTGATTATCATTGAGTATTCATTTGTCTTTTAGTGAATCCAATTAAGAAGGAAGTATTCTTATTGATTGGAATTCAGTCTATTATCACCGAATGATATAATATCGCTGATTGATCGCATAAGGGTCTTTCAAGCCACTCTGTTTTAACGATGCGAGAAGCAGTTCCAATATATTGTGCATTTATTGAATTTTCACAGATGCATTTAACTGTCTTATTTATATGTTGCATTTGTTTAAATATTTATTGCATTTTATTTGTGTGTCATAAACTTTTAATTTTATTATAATTTAATTTTATTACAGTTTTAATTTTATTATAATTTTGATAAAATTTAGTATGATTTAATAAAACTTTACTGAAGTTTACTAAATTATACTAAATTTTATTAAAATTTGATAAAATTCTTCTAAGTCCAGGTTGTCCCACGATTAATATTGTATTATTTCGAAAGTAAATTCTAAAAGAAAATTTTCTCTATGTAAAAAATATATTGTAATGATATAATGTTTTTAATATTAGCGATTTTTTAATTAATAAAATTTAAGAAAATTTTGTCAGACAATTGATACGTAAAATATTTTTTAATTTACACAAATCATTCATTATTTAAAGGGACTGAAGAACGAAATTGAAAAAATTTGACTTTGAAATCTTTCGCGAAGGAACGAGTCGAGAGATCGAGTATCGATTGATTGCAAGAGTCGAATTTCGATGCTCTCGATACCCGGCACTGTCTGCCGGAGCTATGGAAGAATGCCCGGACGGGATTTGTTGTTGTTTTACGTGTTGCTGGTCGCGCCGATTTCCATCACTTTGTTTTTGCATGGTTTCTTCCCCATCGCTCGTCATACTGATGCGATCGCCTCGCAGTCGGATGTCCCACAGTACGTCGGTGACTTGAGGTAAGTTAACCTTATTTTTCTCTCTTTATAAAAATTTACCAATTAGTGCTGTACGTTAATCAATGTTAATTATTAATTAATGATTGATAATGTATTAATTACTTGTTACTGTTAATGCTTTTGATACTCACTATAAATAATTAATACAGCGCTAAATTGGCTAATTTCTACAAAGACTGTGCGTGTAAAAGAATAATTGATACCTAATTATTAATCGCATTAATTTACCAGCGCTGTTAATAAGTAATGAATGTGAATTGATTTAAAATTCAAATAATTAAGAGACTGTGAGCCAAGTAAGATATTCCTGCTAATGAATTCGGGCTACATTACATAGATCATGTGTTTCGACCTTATACTGCCCTTGTTATCAAACGTTAAGGAATTCACAGAAAAAAGGATAGAAATGATCCTGTCTAATTTAACCAAAATTCTCTGTCGCTCGATGATAATCTAAATGTGTTTACTTGAAAATTTATTTATATTATAAATATAATATTAAGTGTAATTTGATTGATAAAAATTTTATTGCAATTGATGTATCTATAAAGTTATGTTAATACATAATTTTATTTTAATTAACGTATTTAAAATATATTCAAGTTAAAATATTTACTACCTTTTTCTATTAATAGATTTGCATTTATATTTATCAATACGTTGATATTTATATTTATTACAATTTATTAAATGATTGATTGGAAATATAAATCTATTGTTAAAAGTTACACTTTAATTTGCTTATTTTTTGGCCTTTTAATTCCTTGATTGCTTTGCAAATACGAGCTGTTACTCTTTATTAAAATTTTAATACATTGACATTTTAATTCCAAATATTTTTGCTTGCAGTGTAAAAAAATATGAATTATATAGGCCAGTAGTAACGAAATTGATAATTATGGTGATCGATGGGCTAAGATGGGATTTCGTCGCAGGTCCGACGGGGAGAGTCGCCATGCCGTTGACGAATAGTCTACTGGCAAACTCTTCCGGGTGCTTGCTACGGGCTAAATTGCAGCCGCCGACCGTGACGATGCCTAGAATAAAAGTAAGGTTGCAGTAATTTTGCTGGCAAAATTTATTCGGGAATAATTACTCCGTGCAGTTGTGTAGGAATCTTTATTTATTAGGCGATGATGACTGGTACGGTGCCAAACTTTATAGATATAGTACTGAATTTTGGAAGTAAGCCTTTGCACAGCGACAGTCTGTTGCTTCAAGTGAAGAGACACGGGCATGGACTGGTATTTTATGGAGACGATACTTGGCTCTCTCTGTTTCCCCAAACATTTGATCGTCATGACGGCACTACCTCATTTTTTGTTACAGATTTTACAGAGGTAATATATTGTATGATAAATATATCGCTTAGCGTTACTACTTACATAACTCAAAAAATTTTTCAGTCACACTGAATGTTTTGAATTATTAAAATTTTGTAATATTACTTTTAGATGCAATTTTCTAATTATTTGATTGATTGATTGTAGAGAAATAAAAATATCATTAGCTCTTCACTCAGAATCAATATTGGATTTTCACCAGAATTCTTGTTTTTTTTGCAAATAGTTTAAAGATTACAATTTTTGAATGGTAATAAATGAGCGATATAATAAAGTAATATACATATATTTTATTTTTATGATAAAATTATTTGTGAAAGACTGATTGTTAAATTTTTAACAGGTAGATAATAATGTGACTCGACATATACGAGATGAGTTGAATTACAATGATTGGGCTGTGATGATACTCCATTATCTCGGATTAGACCATATCGGTCACGTGGAAGGTCCGTTTGGCGCTTCGATTAAACCTAAACTACAAGAAATGGACGAAATTGTCGCTCAAATAGCCCAAAAAGTGCAGGATTGGGTGAGTATTTGACAAACTATTATTCCTGCTTTGTAATCTTTCTGTTTTTTTTTATAAGAATATACATTTATATGTACAATAAAAATTTTATATATATAGACAGGGGATGGAGAAAATAATGTGTACACCTAGGAAATAAACTACCTTTTTTTTATTAATAAAAGATTAATCTATTTGATTTAAATAGATTTTATTCTTGTTTGCAATAAGATCACGCAATGCTTGAATAATCATCAATGTTGTATTCTTTTAGCAGAATATCTTTAATTTATATAAGTGATATTGCAAAAAGAAATTTGCTTTTCATACATTTAATTACATTGACTTTGAGCAAGGATACATTAATTTAAAGTTTTCTTGAATACTGTGGAGCCGCAAATAAATCTGTTAAAGAAATTTTGGAAGGAATATTAATTTAGATTGAGAGATATTGGAGTTATCCTATTTTTGTTTAGAGCATAATAAAATTTCGTCGCTCATTTATTTGCGCATTTTTAGAACAACAATGGAGTACCCGCGCTTCTTATCGTCTGCGGCGATCATGGAATGAAGGACTCGGGCGGCCACGGCGGCTCGACGCCGCAAGAGACGACGGTGCCGTTTGTTACTATAGGAGAAACTCGCTGTTCGCATCAGGAAGACGGTGAACTTATTGAGATCGAGCAACTCGATATAGCGGCGACATTGTCGACCGCCCTAGGATTACCTATTCCTTCCACAAACTTCGGCTCTGTGTTCTTGGACAGCATTTACAATCTCAATGACGCTAAGCGGCTCTTTCTTCTCCATTACAACTCGAAGCAGGTGTTTGACCATTTCCGGAAACTCGCCCATCACGAATCGCAAATCGAGTGTGAGTATTTGACTTGGAGAACTATCTATTTGATTAATATTTTTACCAATGTAGATTAACTTTGATCTCGGTTTAATTTACTTTTTATCTTTTTTTTTAGTTCTAGAAATTAGAAAAAGAGTAGGTTAAAGAGTAAGTTAAACTGAAATCAAAGTTAATCTATGTTGGTGGAAATTGGTGGAAATAGCCATAAGAATTATTCGTGGATTAGTAAAAGAACTTTAATATTTTACATATTTAGATAAAAGTAGCAAAAAGATAAAAAAAATCCGGATTTATACATGGAAAGAACGATTTTGCTTATTAAATACAGAGCTGAAAATAATTATGTCGGGCCATTAAAATATTTATATTGTTACATTTAAACTGGTTGCTAAGATGTCAAAATTTTTTGCAATAATTTTATCATGTTTAAGCGTCCTACATAATTGTTATTCTGATGGTGATGGAAATACCTGCGACAATTTTATATTATACGTAGCTTCACAAAAATTTACCGGAATTATTTTATTTATTCTACACAGGTGTATCGAAAAGTAAAACCGTCGAATTAATGAAGAACTTAGTGACTAGCTATCACAATAAGGACGCAAGCTATCTGTATATTATTTTTTTCTTTGCGTACATATTTTATTACAATAATTGATATCATCTCGTGGATTGAGCTATCTAGCGAGCGCGTCTCCGGGTGGCGGATAGGAGAATGGCCAGACGACCCAGTCGTCTGGTTAGCGGTAGTCATAGTCTCCTCTGACGGCGCTAGCCAGTGGAACGAGATAAAACTGCCGCCGTGGACCAGCTTCCCAAGTCAAGTTGTAATGCTATCGTGACGAGGACTGCGTGGCACTGGGGGAGCAGTGCCGTTAACGATGCCTCCGGAGAACCGGGTGACACTCCGGCAGTACGCAACCTTACCTACGTAAGCGGGCTCTGCGTGGGCGGACCAAATCTTTCCCAGCTACTCGTGGGATTTAAAATGGAAATATCTGATTTTACATGTAAAAATACAACGCAAATTGAGATGAAGACTGAGGAGAACTCGCATGAGATCTCTGCCATGAATACGGCGACGGTCACCACCAATACCGTTCAATTTTTAGACTCGAAGGATATTATGCGTACCAAAGATCAAAGTAATAATGCTGCCACATTTAGAAAGAATATTTTTTGCTTTTCGAAACGCAGAAGAAAGCGGAAACGAAAAAACCAATTTAATTTTTTCTCTATTCCTCCGACAGCCTCGACGGCGTCACAGGCAACGGCGAACACGTCCATCGATGTCAAGCGTTCGCAAAGTTCCGTCTATAGCCTCGTGACTGAGAGCCAAATCATCAAGAAACCTAGAATCCAAGTAAGCAATGATAAACACCTAAGCAGAGCGTTAATATCGAGGAACATGTCGTTGGGCTTAACAGAATTACAACTACTCCGAAGAGCAATCTCAACGGAGATCGACAAGATCGTCGACGGCTTCGTGCCTAGATTTTACGAGTCGTACATAAAATTTGACGCCATAGTAGTCAAATGTGTTGACGAAGCGTCGCTTGACTGGCTGTCGATGCAGATCGGTAAAATTTCGCTGTGGCCACAGGCCAAGCTCAAAATGATCGCACTCAGCGACCTGCAGAGGTTTGTTCGTACTAGCGTGTGGATCCCGGGTCCGCTTGAATCCACCGAGGCCGTGCTAAGACGATTGAACCAGCAGAACCCAAATCTCAACACGGCAAACTGGATCATATTCGCTGACAACTTGGGAGCTTCAGAACATGGAAGAAGTTTGTTTCTTGGAGTGCCGTATTCGGACTTCGAGAAACTTCAGGCATCCAATTGTAAAGCTTTTTTCGGTCTCGATGAGATCAACTTTGTCTTCTGCAATATCAATGAGCAGAACTCAGTGAGGACTGCTCGTCGTAATCTCCAACAATTTTTTGAGCTTGAATGAGATAGGCTTTGTTTTAACTCTTTGATGCGCATAAAAGACAATGGTCCAAAAAATATTCTTTATGTCACATGTTCTTGCTTATATAATAAAGAAAACAAGATTTTTGAATATATTTTTTTGTATAAAGCAAATAAAAATTAAGGCATATTTGTCCTTATGTATAAAAAATAATTTGGTATTTATACATTATTTTTTCGTATTATGTGATGTTCTGTTTTTGTTTTGTGTTTTGTTATCTCTGGAAATCTCCAAGTCTAAGAGAAAAAGCTTACTGTAGAACGAAAGTCATAACAGAATCCTTCAAGATTTTAATTGCTATTAATAATAAGAGGATAATATGGCCTGTCGTACCTGAAACTTTTACTATTCAACGTTTATATAAGAATCCTTTTATCAAGTTAGAATTACCTTCTGGACTTTGCCAAGGTTCTCGCTTAAAGCCTCAGAAAGAAATGCTAATTAAGACTGTTTAAAAAGATGGTATCTCGCTGAAACTTTAAAACGATATCGAATTGAGTCACACTACTTGTATATTATTTCCTTATCATTATCTTTATTTATCCAACGAGGTTACATTTATGTGTGCTGCAAACAGCGTTTTTCATCGTCTTATCTTTTATCATCCTAAGAATATCGCGAATTAGTGGTCATATGAAGGGAGATTCAATATTTTTCAGATGTATACCAGAAGTATTTGGACGCCGTGAACTTGCATGCTGCTTGGTTGAACGCGAGCGAGACCCAGAGTGGGATGGTCGAAAATATTATCTCGTCTTATAACGCGATTCTTAAGGAAATGAAGGATGTTTTAATCAGCAGCATAGTCAAGTACGATTTTCGTCCAATGGCCGTTGCCGTGCTCTTCCTGTGCCAAGTGAGTAAAATAGAGAGAGGATATAAATTATAAATCAATACAATTCCTGAAAGATGCTACACATCTTTATATTTTCTCCCTTAAAAATTCTTTTAAACTTTTTATCCTTCCAAAAAGTCTGGTGATAATAATAAAACTCAAATTTGGGGGAAAATCCTTCAATCTGGCAACTCTGATCCGAGGATATAATATGTAATTCTGTAGATAAATATAATCTCTTTTTAAAACATTTACGCAGAAAATATTAATTATTATTAAGTATCAAAGTCCGCTTTGATCAAAAAAGATTTATTTCTTTCTTATTTATAATAATCTCTTATTTTAAATTAAGAATTTGAAGATAATCCCTATCTTTTATCTTTCAGATACTCGTCATCTTGTTTTTTGTACAAACCGCTGTTTGGACTACGCATAAAAAGACCGCATCGTTTTTCTTGGTGCGACTTTTCTTGTGTTTAGGAGTATACTATTTTTTTAGTCTTGGAAACATAATTCCTTTCTACCCGACGAGTATATTTAATGCTCTGTTGTTTCTGCTAGTCATCGGCATTTTATATATTAACTATGATCTTTGTAGAAACAGTGACTTATCTTTAACGGAGGTGAGAATCAATCTCTTAATTTATATATATAATTTCCAGTGTTAGTAAAAATATTATTTATTTATGCATACACACACAGTTAAAAGTTAAGTTATATTTCTTGCACGATAAATAATTACATGATTTTTAGATTTATTTATTGTATTTATTGTATTTTATTGAAACGCGAATGCTAGTAAATGTTTTAATATAAGTAAGAAATTGTTTTTATTATATAATTATTATTATTATAACTATTGTTTTTCTCCTGTAGATAAAATTTCTATTTTAAGATTTCTTTCGTTTTACAAATTATGTAATTATGTATTAAATTATTATTTATTTTAATTTCCAATTGAGTACAGTTCACGAAGGGACCAAGGATACGCCGAGTGTTACAAATCGGTGCGTTATTACATATAGCGAGCTTCGGCGGCAGCAGTTTTATTGAGGAAGAACATCAGACATGGTACTTCCTCTGGGCCAGTACAATTGCATACTTCTTCTATCGTTATTCCACGAAATTGTTCACGCACTATCGATAGTGAGTATAATTTTCTTTCCTGATATAATAGTAATTTAAATCAGACACTAAATAAATTATTTTGTTTGAAAGAATCAACATTTATATAAATTATTCATAGATTATATACTTTAGTATACATTTTATATGTGGAACAAGTAAAAATTGAGATACATATATTAATTACATATATAT